>VZTL01036555.1:3115-19001 GCA_013400535.1 Scopus umbretta
AAAAAAAAAAAAAAAAAAAAAAAGCACAGCCAAGCACTTCTCTCCCAACTCCAGCAAAGCAGTCACTCTCAAGACATGGGCTGAATATAGGTAGAGCTAGTCATATAACTACAAGACAATCCATACCTATGTCAATATCTCATGTTTTCTGGTATCCTAAAATTACTATTTAACAGTTCTTCATGCATTGTAAGCACTTTAATTTTTTATTACTTTTATGAGTGTTTCTAAGAACAGACTAACCTTTTAGATGTTTTAGTCATCTAGTTTTCAAAATACAGATCAAAATTATGATTTTGCATGGCACTCTACATCAATACAAGAGAATGTTTAGTTTCCCATACTTTTGCTTTTTTGCAGGAAAAAGATGTTCTGACTAAAAACCTGACTTTCTCCAGCCTTTAAAGGCTCCCATTATGGTTTTGCTATCCCACGTGATTTTCCCTGTAAATATGAAACTAAAAGTACCTGGGCTGCCTGCTGAGATGGAACAAATCTGTGCATATATGCACCTATGCAAATTATTTTAGTTCACAAGCTCACAGAAGTCACAGAAAAACAGATCAGAACAATATGCTATAACTCAAAGATTTCGTGGCTTCTGTTACACACACCCACTCCCCTCATCCCCCTTGCATTAGTATGAGACACTACAAATATGCGATGCACATCAGGGTCCTCTTTTTCCTCTTCTGCTCCTAGCTGAAACACCACTGAGAATTTGCTGAGGGCCAGGTGGCAGGAATAACAGAAACACAGCAAAGACAGTGATAAGAATGTAGAATCAGGCTAAAGAGTGTCTTATGCCTGGAAAAACACAGAAAAATCTTGAGACTCACTCTCCTATCAGAAAGTAAGATGCCTGCAATCTTCATCCAGCAGAGAATACATCAACCACAATGAAACTGAGCAGATACTTGTGCATTCTCAGGAGATACTTGTGCCTGATAAGAAGAAGGAGTTCATCAAGTAATGTAGCACATCCAGTATTTGCTGAGATGATCTGTACCGGTCCCAACCTGAGGAAATTTGCCACCTTCCCCCAAAGAAAGAAATGCACCATCAGGAACCCTGCCCCACTCCAAAACCGGATCTTGCGAAGCCAGGTAACTAATACCAAGAATCAGGAATACCTTCCAAACTGCACAGCAAGAAGAGTACTTTGTATCCAAGATCCCTTTTTTCCCTGTCCTCCCTCACAGAAACAAGCTTCCCTGACAAGAATAAGCTGAAGCAACTTTTAATCAAACAAAAAGCCTGTGTGCATCAACAGAATAATAGTGACACTTGCTGTCAATCAGGGGTGTGGAGAGGTCAACAGATAAAGTGAGTCATGTAAATACCCTGCAAGTCAGCCACTTTGTCTGACACACGGTCTCAGCCTGTCAGCAAAGCCTGGGTACTCCTTGCACTAAACACTTAACACCAGCTAGACGGAGGGTGAGGGAATAACAAAAAAAACTCCCACATATTCCTCCATCTTCCTCAAGAATAGTAATATTTTCTTTGGGCTGGAGTTGGCAGAAAGTGCCTCTTCCATCTTCTTTCCCCACCCCCACTCAGGCCCTGCACTGGGTTTATCTTTGAGGCGTTCTTGCATTTTTTTCCTTGATCCAGACTGAATGTGTCTAACAGGTACTCAGCTGAGATGCCTGGTTGCTTTGCAACGTTGGATTTTATATCACCCTTTACTAAGAGGTACATGACGTTGTTTCACAGGAGAACACCACGTAGTAGGTTTTTTTCATATTCAAGTGTTCCTTAGCCATTTACCTACTCAGTTTATTTTACCTGTAGTTTTACTCCAGCTTGCTTCCACACACCTGCTTCAGAACTGGAAGTCATCTAGATGCAGCTACGCAGCAATGCCTCAGTTATCAGTCCTACACAGACCCGGCGCTTTTTAGCTCAGCACAGCCCCACGCTGATGCAGCACCGCAGCTTCCAGAGCCCCAACACATGTTGCAGCATGCCTCCAGATGCACCCATATGCTCAAAGTTCAAGTGCGATTGCAGCACTGAGTCATTCATTTTTGACCTCATATGAGTTTGATTATTAGGATTTAGCAGACTACTAAAAGGTGAGTCTTAAGTAGATTACAGAAGATTTAAAAAAATATGTAATTAGCCAGCTAATTGTTATTTTCCCTTTGTGGAAAAAGGGGTGAAAAAGTCAGACTCAGAAGAGTAGCTTAACTTTCCTGTAAGTTGCCATTTGGAGGAGCACCTCTACCACAACACCAAATACTGGCTACAAAGGGAGTCTAGGCAGACTCTGTCTCCAAAGCAGGATGGCAGGAGCTTATACAAAAAATGCTGTTGTGAACACGACCCTACCATCTCTACTAGCTCTAAACCTACCCTTTTCTAAGTAGGTCCTTGGTGCCCAAGGAGGGTCCTCCTCAGCGTATGGATCACTGTACTCCACCACAGCTGCTTCCTCCTCCTCATAATCCTCTGGAGGTGGGGGTGGAGGTGGAGATTCATCCAACACTGGCTCATCCACAGGTGGTGGTGGGGGAGGAGTATCTGAAACTGAAAATAAGCCATAGCATAACCATGAAAATGTCTCTACAACCATGGTAGCAGGATGAAGTGACACTCCCTATCCCAATTAGTTGGGACCAATAGTTAGAACTTGTGGAAATACATTACAGGCAATAAAATTCAGAGAAGGAAGAATCAGATTCCTCCAATAAAATTATTTCCTTTTCCCTCCCTTCACAATTTCAGACAAACTTGCAGAGGCAGTAGAGAAGGCAGAATTCTGGCTATATACAGACAAATCTTTCATCCACTCAAAACAAAAGGCACATCCAGTAATAAATCATAGCACAAGGAAGCAGCAAACTTACTGTTTTCTTGAACTCTGGCCACAAATCCCATTAGCGGTAACTGTGGAGTTACCTGTAGGATGGAGGGGGGAGGAGGAGCAAGGGATGCTGCCACAGAAATTAAAGAGAGAGAGGCATTCAGTTAGAAACACAACAAAGCAGCAAACAGGAAAGTAGACATCATCACCACTCAGACAGTGTAGCAGTCTGACAAGAAGCTGAGATCAAAAGGCTGACATTCAAAGAAAAATGGCTCAGGTGGTTTAAGCATATTCCTAATCTTTACTTCTCTATTTTTAAAATTTCCAACCCAGCTCTTTTTCCTAAGATTAAGAATCCATGCTGAAGTATTTTTCTGATCTATGAGATTCCCTTAAGTTGAAGTTTATTACTACAGCAATATAGCACTTTATGAACAGACCTAACTAAGAAACATATCAAGAGCATTCTCTCCATATAATCCTCCACTTTTCAGATCAAAGTGATACTTATAGAGGTGATTTCTGTTACAGCATCCACAAATCCTTAGTAATGAAAACATAACTAGCTTTCTCCAAAACACAGGCCAAAAAAAAAAAATCAAATAAGGCAGTTACTTTAGGCAAAACAGAAAAAGATGCCTTTGGGAACTGAGCACACTTGGAAGACATGGGACTTCTGACTTCTTGGTAGAACAAAGCGCACTGCGCTGCTGCCAGACAACAGGGCCTATTCCAGATGTGCTGCCTCGTGTTCTTCCCACCTCATTTCCCAGACCACTGCACTGAACTTAAACAGCCCTTTTACTGGTACCAGAAAAGCTGTCTTTGTACAATACATGTGAATTCACATTTTAAAAATATACTACCAGCCAGCTGCAAATGTTGTGACACTGAACGGTGGTTTAAGCCAGGAATGAAAGTTTTGGTTATCTAGTTAAGTTAAAAAAATAGGTAACTAGGTCTCACTTAGTTTTAGTATCACTTTGCAAGAGTAACATGGTAGTCTTCTGTAAGCAAGTTACAAGATTATTTTTCAGAAAGGACCCCTCAGGAAAAGCACAACTAAACAATTTTCTTGTTAGTAGTGGCATACAAAAACATTTAGTGATGTCCAAAAGAATGAGGGCAAAAGGTGTAAACTTCATGTACCAGTACATTTATTTAGCTTTCAGAACAGAACTAAATAAATTGCAGCCTACTTCCAGAGCCGTTAAGAAAACTACCAGTTATGATGTAGTATTTCTCGGAATTAATTCACATCATCACAGCAAATGAAAAGAACTCCAGGGCATTACAATTCTCATCTCAAAATTTCTTCTCTTTGTTTCTTTCAGTAACTATTATCTGAAGTGCTCTGAATTTCTTCTGTCGCTCACATTCACATTCCTTTCACAACCACACACCCCAAACAAAAAACCAGCAGAGCAACCACCCTTTTTGTTGCAAAAATATCCCTGTACCTCCATATAAGGCAAGCTCCATTATCTCACCATTTAATTGATATTTCTTGAGAAAAAATGAAATACATTTCTAATCACAGCTCCTTTGACTTGAATGACGTGACCTCTGAGAGTACTTATTCCTTCAAATGTAACCACAGTAGCTGGAAAGAGATTAGGTCTTGCATTTTTTCAAAGCAGGAAAAGAGAACTTGAAGTCCAACTGAAATGCAGTAATATTCACAAATTTGGCATTCGTGTGCAACTATGAAGTCCCTGCCTCTTTAATTATATATGCTATAAAAACATTCCGTTTCAAAATGTTTCCTCTATTCAACATCATATGGATTCATACAATTCATATCTATCATATGAGACTAGCTTCAGTTTCCAAGGTCCCTTGAGTGTACTTTGTTCATGTGCTGTATATATTTCTCTGAAAGAAATAATGAGGCTTTCCATGAAGAAAAATAAATCACTCTAGACAAGCACTCCAAGCAAATATAAAAAAATCCCTTCGTTTAATTTGGGTTGTGTAGTTTAATCAAAATGGTGATGCTAACACTACCTGGCATCATTCCTTGTTTATCTTAACCATTTGGTTTGTGCTTCAGCCTATGCACAGTGCAGGGACTATCTTGTTACATTGTCTCTATATAATTACTTTAAGCTAGTTTTGCCCGTTAGGAGCCAATACAATATTTTATTAATAATGCCTTTGTTTATACAATGCATCAGAAGAATTTTACCTCTGCTGTCTCAAAAGATGAGATACACACCAGCTTAAACGTTCCCTCCCAGCTTCCTTCCATATAGACCATTGGCAGATTAAGAGTTCATCTACACAGTTGCCGTATATTAATTCAGAAATGCTCAAGAGCACCTTCCACTAGATTGCTTCAGCCTGGTAAGAATTCAGCTATACAAATAGTGTGTCGTGCAGACCACCATCTCGGTACTCGCCCAGTTTCTCCCACAGGGTTTTTAGCCTGTGCTGAGCTCTATACTGCTTAGATACTGGTATCTAAGGTTGCAAAGTTAAAACACAAGTTAGGTGGTATGGCTGGCAAGAGTGGCTTTGGGACAGACTTATGCTGAGATCATTCAGGGTCTGCACTTTTTAATATTTTCTTTTCAGTTGTTAAAAAGGTCTCACCATGAAGTAGAGAAATTGTATTATCTTAGAAGTGGCATTCAAAAGAACAGGGCAAGGCAAGTATCGTTCATCCTCCTGTGAAGTGAATAAACAAAAATGACTATGCCAACATACTAAAAAAATGGAAGTGGAAAAACCAGTACTGCTTTATCACCAAACAACCTGCAAAGAAGCACAAGCCATAGCTGGCACGCTCCTCTGCCTGTTGTAATATCTCTTTTTCACCTCTTAAGTTTGTGTTTTCTCCTTCTCTTCAGGAATGCTGAGAAGCAAGTGTGGCCCCTGTCCTGCCACTACTAACCCTGCTCCTTACAGACACAACAGTCCCTCTGTTCTTAGGGTCTTCAAAAATTATGCATGCCAGAGCATCCTCTCCTTTCAAGGTACAGGCCAAAAAAACTTGGTTTAACGTAACTGCAAAGCTAATAAATCTGTATTCTGCTAGGTATACAAAAAAAAAAAAGTCTCTTACTACAGCTGCTTATTTATGTTGTATCAAGTATGCCAGCATAACTGAAGTATTTTTGTTTGTGATTTACAGCTCAAGTAACTAATCACCGTAATCATCATCATCTTTTTGTGTACGCAGACTGAATTGTGGTTACGTAACTTACTTAAAGTCTATTTGGCATCTTCTGTGATTACCTATTAACAATGCAATGGTAGCTTGCAGAGAATTATCCCTTTGCTAAAGCAGAAATGCACAGCAGTTTTCAGAAACTCTCTGGATATAGTGAAAATCCTCTTTACTGCAAAGGTAATCCTGGAAGGTTTCTTTTATTGCTATTACCCTTTCCTTCTTGCATATTCCCCTTCTGCCTTCAATATACAGATAATGTGCTTAACAAATACCACAGATTTCAGGCAACTGGGCTGCAGTTTAGTCATATGTGTCATATGTGCAACTCAACATTCAGTCTTGCTGGTAATAGGGCATTTCGTAACATGGAACCCTCAGTATGTCTCCTGCATCTTTCTGTAGCTTCATGAGAAAAGAAAGTTGCCCCTACTCTGACATCAAAACTTTCATGTCACATCACAAGCACAGGGAAAAGGATTCCTTGGATGAAAAGGTACTGCGTTCTGCCCGACACAGAGGACACACTGCTCCTTATTAGTATCTCATCCTGCTTTTTAAGACAGGTCACCCATTAAAATAACATCACCTGTGGACTTAGCAGATGACACAGCTCCCTTGCATCCCATATCAAACACCACTGACATCTTTAAGGTGTCTAATACTTACCCTTGTATAACAAGTGCAATTCCTTGAATTGTCCATTAATCAGAAGGAAAAAGCATACAAGATAAAGACTGATTAATGAAGAATCAGTTTTCTGGTGCAAAATCAAATGCCCACCTCACACCAAAGCAGATACGTGACACATGGTGTAGTAAAGGACTAAAGTTTGTCTAATAGAGACTCTGAGATCAAAAGTAATTTATTTGGCAACGAAGTCAGTATTGTTTTAAGCTGCTTGCCCTAACAGAAGCTGAACGGTCTGTCCTTGGACTGCAGCTTTGGCATGGCTACCAGCAACATACTGGAAGTTACCTGAGACTAACTGCAAGATCTTGCAGTGAGACAGAACGTAAGATTTCAGAGATCTGAAGGCCGCTCCATTTACCACCGTGTTGAATTCAACAGAGCAGAAAAACTTTCTTACCTGGGTTCTGGTTATAAAACGGTCCTCCATTCATCTGGTTCTGAAGGCTTGGCTGTGATGTGATTGAAGGAGGACGGCGATAGGGCAAAGATCCCCCTATTGTTGGGGGTGTGTGTCGAGATGCCGGCCTGTTCATGCTGTAGAACTGAACTGGGTGACCTAAGTTAGAAAGAGACACGTATTAGCAGAGAGAAGAATGATGCCTGCCTTTCTTATATATGCATTCAACATTCAAAGGCTTGGAAAGGTTTTTGGTTCAGTTTGGGGGTGGGGTGTTGTGTTTTTTTGTTTGTTTGTTTTGTGTTTGGTTTTTTTTGTTTGTTTGTTTTTTAAGACAGTCTGCATCCTAGAAGCAGTCAGACAGTTCACTGCCAGACTGGCAGGACACTGGATGTCTCAACAGGAACACAAAAACCAACTCTCCCAACTGCCTGGGCTCAGCACTGCTCACAAAAGTCAGTATGAAAACACAAAGGCATCTAAGCTACAAAGTTTCAAAATGAAAGAAACTAATTCCCAGTTAGCCATTTTATATAAAGCCTTGTAATAACTTCTTGCAAATTTAGTTATTTATAAACCTGGAAAAAACAAACAAACAAAAAAAACCAAACTACAAACCACTTCACAGTCCAGCAATTAAGCCACATACACATACAAACTAACTGTATGCCATTTCCGAGATTCAAAGCTGTTACCTTCTACAACTGAAAAACACAATACTAACTATCTTAGTGCTGCTCAGGAAATATGCAGAGAATCATCTGGGCAGAAGAGAATGTTAGAAACTGCTTGAAGGATGGAATAAATGAAATCATACTCAAAGAACCCCTTCCAAGGAGCTGTCAATTGAAACAACTCCTTAAAAACTTGCTCTCCACTTTAATCACTTCCTGTATCAAAGTAAGTGATCCTCAATCTAAGCAAGCAATAAATTAAGCAAGACCATTAAGCTAACTTCTGCACTCACATAAAGTTCTCTGGCTTGCATACTGTCTATAGCAGTAAACTGGATTTGTTATATCCATATGTGTTATTACTTTCCCTAACTATTCTGCCTCCACCATTTGCGCTAGAGGTAAATTTCAGAGTTTTCAAGAAAACAAGGGCAGAAGGGACAGTCGCTGTGGTTGAGGAGACACGCATGCATGCATGCAGGGAAGTAAATAGGGAAACAGAACAAATGAATGTGCAGGTTTTTTTAACAACCTGCATAGTTCTCCACTATGTTTTAATTGTTTTGCAAAACTGCACGCTAGGTCAGTAAATAAATGCAAGTTGCTTGCTGTGTTACTTGCTTCTAAGAGCAAATGCATGAAATAGATTCACATTCCTCCTGCTTTGTACAGATATGTACATCTCAAAAATGCACTTTTAACAGATGAGGAAGAAGAACAGTTAAGAAGCAATCCACCTAGTATATAAGCTTTTCCACATTTTTCCTAATGCTTCTTTCCAATGAGTCTGTCTCGCTGTTACTTAAAGCACTGATAGAAATTGGTGGTGATTGGCGAGGAGGAGAGAAGAAACAGGGGTAAGAGATCCTTAAGGACCAAAAACTATAACCTCATGAACTGTAAACCATTCAGCCTCTTCAAATACTTTGTTTCAGAGAAGCCATGCAAGCAACCTCACTAATAGCACAGGGAAACAAAAGATCTTAAAAATAGCAAGCAACCTGAAATTTCTCTTACGGAATTGTGAATGTGATTTATAGCCATTAAAATATTAATCTCTGCTTGATTTTGACTTGTCAAAGATACAAAAGCAATATGGCTTAAGAACTGGGATACTGATAGTGCAGCAAAAATGGAGAGCTGATGGAGGCCCCATATGGCACAGCTCATCTTCTAAACATGAAAGTAGTTTAGACATCAGGATCATCTTCTGATACCAAAATTCAGTACAGTTCAGAAGCTTGTAGTCATAGTCATGGATTCTTAGTGTAAATCTTTTCTAAGTTTACATGAATCATAGCACCTTAAACTCAATACGATTTCAAGAATGCTTCTGGCACCTGAGTAAATTCTTACTGAGAGAGACCAACACTAATAAACACACAAAACAATTCACACCGTTGTGATAAGCCTCCACTATAATGAAAACTAATGAAGCATGTAGGTAGCTATATATGAATTTGGCTGTCTAAAGGAGATCTTTACAATGCAGCTGTAACTCCTCATCAAAAGCTGATACAGAACAGAATTATAGTTAGTAAGTACTATATGCTGCAACTTCAGCATCTGAGAAAATGAAAAATGTAGCGTGATTTCATAAGCATTAAAGAAAGCAAGTTGCAATATACACCAGAAGTACCACCTATTAAACCAAAATGCTTTATTACTATTCTGCATAATAAAAATTTGTATTTTACCTAATATTGAACACAAAAAAATTTGCTAGGTGCACTTTTTTTTTTTATTCCATTACTGGAAGAACATAATCAGAGCCAGAACTATCAGCACTGGTTCCACCCCTGAACATAATTATTCTGTGAGATTCTCAGCATCCAAACCACAATAAAATGATAATGTAATAAATAATTATATAAATGTAAAAATAATAAAATGGTAAAGTTAAACGATTGCTGTTTATAAAACTACCACACCTTGAATTGTCTGCTATGACCATTACCTAATAGTTGGGTATTAGCAGGTATTTTCTAGTTATATTTAAAAAAAAAATAATAAAAAAATCACTGCTTCTGAAGTAATTTTGAAAAGCCTTGGATCATGATCACATCTGGGTTCATCTGCCCACCAGCTGGAGCAGACACTCACCTGTAGAGGGTGTGGAAGAAACAGCAGGGGGAGTTGGAGAGGTGAAGCCATCAGCAAGGGACTGAGCTCCTGCAGCAGCAGCAGCAGCATCTGGGGCAGCGGAGGAAGGGGCAGGAGCAGGAGGAGTGGGGGCAGGAGCAGAGGTAGCAGGAAGGGGAGAAGTGCCAGCCGAGCCAGCAGGGGCTAGGTGAAGAGAGGAGGAAGAGATGGAGTTAATAAGGAGGTATGTTAGCAAGGATTAGAGAAAGCCTTTCACTATTCAGTGTTAGCTATTTATTAGATGCACGGTATTTTAGAAAGCACGAGGAGATGAGAGAAAAATGGAGCTGTTAAAGAAAGGCTCATTCCTATGCAGACAATAAATGAGGGTCAAGCAAAACTACTTCTTTCCAGGCCTGCAGGGAACAACCCAGAACTTTTCACTGAAAGCCATTACTTTCGAAAGATGTCTTTACACCTTGTTATTTATGCTTCAAACTGTGGCACGTCTGCCTTCAGCTTTTGTATGAATTAGAAAAATATACAGAAGAGGAAAGCCAAAAATTTCCAGTTCTTTGGTTCAGAAGCATCATGTATTTCAGATCATCCTGCAAGCCAACTATACGCTCTTCGTCACTGAAAGGGCTGAGCAAAGGAAAAATTAGTACTAAAATCGCTTCCTATTTCTGGAAAGACTGGGGCGATTACACTGAACAAGTGCCTTTTTGTGACAACTCAGGCTTGCATAATGTACTAAAGGTTTACTCTGTGCCTGCCTCTCATTTCGTCTAATTTTCTAAAAGCATGCTTCTATGTATCTACATGAACAGCCAATGAAAAAACATTTATTTGCTTAAAAAGACAAGGGAGAAGTTTCCCCCAGCCCACTGAAAAAGGCATTGTGACACATGCCTAGTGACATGCCTAGTCACGTGCAGGCAGCCAGGCAAAAAAATCTGATAAATTAATATATAAAAAAACCCATTAGAGTACATCAGACACTCCCAGAAGAGATACTACTTGATTCAAGCTCATACTATCAATAGCAAGCAACTTTCAAGGCTTGCATGTTTCTGAATAATGAACTTTGAGACTTCCCTTGGGGTTTACTCGGCACTGTGTTGAGGAGACTTGCAAATGCTAAAGATTAATGCTGAGTCAGAAAGAGGAACAGCAAGTTTCCATTTACCTGGATAGACACTGGGAGGAGATGGTGTGGGAACAGCAATGGGAACACCCACACTTCCACTTCCACTGTTCTCTCGACTACTGCTCCGACTGCTTGGGTGGCTTCCTCCACTACTCCCACTGCTGCTGTAAGAAACCAAAATAACCCAGGCTATGAATATGCTGCTGTGCATGCTGAAACATAAGATCGCTCATATAGCGCCTTACTAATTCAGAGAAGTAACAGGGAACAAGCGAAAAGAAACAAGGATGATATAAACCTATATAAAGCTTAGTTTTACTGAAACTCTTCACTGTGACTACAACACAACAGGATTTTTCAGTTAGTCTTAGTGAACTTGCCCAAAATGAAATACTCCTGGAACCTTGTTCTAAAGCACATCATTCCAATATTGTTAAACCCCTACTGAGCAAATACAGACCTTTTTCCCCATAGCTTATAAAACATGTAGACTGTTTAGACTCAGATTTATACGCTTTCATATGAGACTATGGAAATCTGGAAACTGTAAGACAGTAAAGTAAAAGTCAGATTTTCTTATGTTTTAAATCTATCTGTTTAGCCATCCTCAGGTACCTACGATGTTTAAGAAGTAAAGATTTCAAGGGAAGTATTTAGACCTGTCACATCATGAAACTCTTATTATCCTAGAGAAAAGACTAGCCTTCTGCAGAACCTTTGGAAATACAGTTCTGTTTTATTCTGTGTTTGAAGTTATCAGTATCTTCAAAATACAATGCTCTTTTTCAGCTACTCAATCTATAAACATCAAAGACTGTTCAAACAAAAATGTGAACTACAAGCATACTATGCAGTCCTTCAATACGTAGAAGTCAAGTTGTGTATAAAGTCTTCTCCCAGTTTTGTAAGCATTTCATAAAATAGTATCATGGTCTACCTACTTGAAAGACTTAACTATTTTAGTAATTCATTAAATACTCTAAGTGATAGCACTAAAATTAAGGTGACTAGGGGATAAAGTGAACAATCTTAACATGATCCACTATTCTGGAGTGCATTTTTGTCATGCCAAATGACGTTTCCAGTCCGTATCAGGAGTTCACTGTAGAGGTGCAGATGGATTTGATATTTATTGTAGCATTTTTGTCTATATGCTCATACAATACTAACCATACTTTGTACAGGACTACACTGAATACCTGTATGTGCGATTCCTCTGATTCACAGAAGCTGTTCTAACAGGGCTCTGTTGTGATGGAGCCATATTGCGTGTTGGGCTAGGCACGTAGTCATTCGGTACCACTGGAGGACGTACTGGCTCCAACGTACGATAGGGAGAGTGACGCCTACACAAGGACAAGCATATTTTAGAAGCAAATTAAGATAATACAGACAAAACCAAAGATTTAAAGACAGCTACATACTAATCAGTAACAGGAGCTAAAAAAAAAAAAGTTTTTCTGTAAGTTTGCAGTATCTACTTTGTAGGATGAGAAAAAATAATTAAGGATGTTCTTCATGTACTTCAATCTCCAGATGCTTTTCCCATTCATAAACTCTGTGCTGCACATCCCATTCTTGTTTTAAAAGTAATCCATATCTTGTTTTAAAATGAAGCACCACAGTCTGTGGTGCTGTGGATTATGTATGTATATACATAATCCCATACCAACAAAAAGGATTCATCCCAGTTACAACACATTTTCCTAAGGTCAAAGTCAAGTTCATACACTTAATAGGAAAGTAAGTTTATCACACAGAGCACAAATAATTAATTAATGGTGCCACATATTAATTTTCCAGTTGTTCAGCACCACCTGTCAAAGCCACACAGTTAATGACTTTTTACTCTAAAGCATGTAGTTGTAACTGTTCTGCAATGACAAAAAGGTTCCTGTTGGGAAACACTGATGATGCCCACTGCCTTCTGCCAGAAACGTGCTAACTGATTTCTAAGACATGACCAGTGTAACACGATGCAAATATAACACCTCTTGACCTTTGTGAATGGTTTAAACACAAACAACAACAACCACCACCAAAAAACAAAACTCCACACTACAGAAAAAGGAAGACTCTTCCATTTTTTCCCTTCTGTTCACCAAAGCTGTTTACACATTCAGTAACTGCACTTACCCAATAGTTCCTTTTCCTGACATCGGTGGACTTGGTGGCTTCTGGGTGGGTGGTGTTGTACGGGGCAGCCCACCCATCTTCATATTCTGTGTGCTGACCTGCATGAAAGAACGGGGAGAAAAACGGCCTTCACTAAGCTCAGCTTCCAGGGGGAGAGACACTGAGATGCCTTTAGCAATTAACTCTAAGTAGGGAAAGGTTTAAACAAACAAAAAAATTGAGACGCCATGCATTTTATATGCAATTTCCACTCTGCTAGAAGTCAAGAGTTGCGCTCAAAGGACTCTTTATTACACAGGGTTTTTAAAAAACTGTATATACAAAAAGTGAATTTGCCTTTAGGCTATCACATAAACATTAAATCACTGACAATACAGACACTGTATCTAACTTGGTTAAACCTCCCAGTCATCTTTTGAGATAAAGGCAGTTATTTCAGGCTGTACTAACGAATGGTAAATTTGCAAAAATATTTTTAATACTCTTTAAAAATACTAAGGTTTATCTAATAGGCCACAATTTAATGTAATTCATACAAATATGGAGAAGTCAAAGTAATCTCCAAATATGATACGTTAATGTTTTAATATTTTGACAGTACAATATAAAAAAATTTTAAGATCATATTTATTGTAAGTATTATTTATATGTATGGAAACATAGAGAGAAAGCTATATGGAGAAAAATACAAAAATGTATTTTTTTTCTCCCACCAAACCTCTAGCAATTTAATCTATAAGAATTGATAAATAAATGGACGGGGAGAAAAATATTTAGCAGTGATGTGACGTGATGGGATGTAATTGCAGTTGTCCCGTCCCCCTCTTTCAGGTTAAAATACTAATGAAGTAACTTCTATATAAAAGAATTTCTTTTAACTTATTTAAAAAAACAAACAAACAAACAAACAACAACAACAACAAAAAACCCAACAAAAAACTCATCTGCATTCCTGACCGACTGATCAATCTAGGAATCATAAACAATTGTTACCAATGTAGGCATTTTGCTTATCTGCATACTGCCAGCCAAGCATAACTCCCTCGATGTATGCACCCTTACAGGAATTAGTACATGGTGGTCTCACAAGTCTCTGTTAAACAGCTTGGATTTATGAATGCTCAAACTATTGCTTAGACTATTGCTTAGACACAGAGATATTCAACAAACCTAAATAAGCACACTTACATCCCTTTTTCTGTTGTTCCTGTCATGCTCCATTTCACAGTGTTTCTTATTTCTGAAACCTAAGTCTTGCCTACTGCCCTCACCTCCCATATAAAAAAGGCACGGTGATCAAGGCATTAGAAGTATTTGCAAACATCATTAAAGGCAAATTACACCTTTAAAACTTGACTATAACAACTTGCTTAAAACTCTGGCAATGTTTATATTTGTGAATTGATAAATATTGAGGACAGTGTAAAGAGTAATATATTCAGTATTTTAATCAACTGAAACTTGATTCCCTGGCTCTAAATAATCCCAGTGCTACCACATTTTCAATCTGCTGGGAGGAAAAGAAAACCAAGTGTTGGAAGGTTCTTTTTTGTCAGATTCAAAAACAGATGTTTGGATTTAGTTGTGCAAGAGTACTTTGTAATGTCAATTTAAGACAAAATTCTTTTGCACAGCATTATAAAGTCCTTTAAGCCAACTCTAAGCAACAAGAAATCTAAAGTTAATTCAAGTGAGGGATGAAGTAAGCACTGAACTACAACTACTTGAAGGGAAGAGGGAAAGTGTAAAATTAAATATATTTTATTCTATACACGGAACATTAAGAAATAGCACAAAATTTGATTTTTTTTTTAAAGTTGCAGCACCTCCTGTATTTCCTCTTTCATTTAAGATGCCTGTTTCACCCACCTACCTACTTGAGTTGTCCAAACAAACACCTTAAACACTCACTGCATTATCACTTGCTGTATTTCAAACAGCCCATTAAGCCTAACGGGCAGGGGGTTTGGATGTCTTTAGATGACAACAAACTTGGACCAATCTGTGTGTGCCTGAACAGTCCATTTAGGTGTTTTAACTGGCTACACTATTGGTTCTGACCAGATGATGTAACCAACTAGCTATCACTGTACAGTTAACATAAAATTCCATATATTTAACCACGAAGAACCTTATTGTTTGTATACAATCATTGCAGGAACAAAAATGAAGTTTTAGGCTTCCACTGGGCTAGAGCTACATGAAAAGAAAGGACAGTAAAGGTGGAGGATGCAGTGACACCACACAGTGTACAGTAAGAAGTGGAAGTAATACTTGCCTAACGCAGAACTCCAGTGACTGCTAGTTACTTCCATTAACACTGCAAATAAACATATCCTTGACATAGGATGGGAAGAAAGCTTTAGAAAATGTGGCCAAAGAAAAAGTCATCCTTTTTTAGCCAGGAAACTTTAGTCACAAAGAAGCCATTCTTAAGAAAGACTAAACTGAAAGATGGGGAAATGCACTGACACAGTAAGCTTAGTTTCAGGCTCTTTGAAATGACATTGAAAAAGAAAGTAATTAAAGTTTACAGGGCTGTCTTCAAATATGACAGGATTGATGGCTTTAAGATTATCTACTGTAAGTTAAACAATCCTGAGTAACTTCCCCTTTGACTTATGGCTAATTAATCACAGAAGAAAAATTAAGAACATAAAATTATTCCAAAAGTTCTGACCAAAATGGACAGATCTGTGGAAATAGTATCATGTAAGACACTAAAAAAGGTTACGGACAGCCTTAAGAGAAAGAAAAAAAAAAGAAA
>VZTL01036555.1:19168-31691 GCA_013400535.1 Scopus umbretta
AAAACTTTACTCTCCTGTGTTTTCCATTTTGCACATAGGGTTGTAAAGACAGTTTCCATAGACAAATCTTCATCCACACACATTCATCTTAAAAACATCTAGTATCCAAAGCAACCACTAGAACTCAAGGTCACATTTCAATTTGCTGTCAAGTTTCAAAAATCCGTTTTCTGGAGTAAGTTGGAATTTGCCTGAAGTTGCACTGTTTCTACAACATTTCCCCTAGCTTCATATAGCCGGAACTATCCAGATGCAACTGGTTTAATTAGAGGGTGAAAGCAGAGGAATGCATCTGTCTGTTGGTGGTTTGTTTGACTACAGGCTGCAGGTCCCCACAGATCTGTGGTTGGTTTGTAGTTAAGAGCTTGCAAATTCTTTTAGGAAACCATGTGGCAAAACAGAGCCTGCAACCAGGAATACAAAGGAGTATCTCTGCCTTTGCTCACAACTGCCAAAACAGCTAACCACTGTGCTAAAAAAAGAAAAAAAAATAAGAGAGGCAATCATGACTTGGGCATAAAGCTCAGGAAAAAAGAAAAAAGCTGACCGTTCTAAAAGCAGGAAGACAACCCTGCGAGCAGACAAGTAGTGCACAGGGTCTACGCAGAATGCATAGAGGGATTTTTTTCCAATTCTTTTATTGCCTCTTCCCACGGAAGCAAAAAAAAGCAGACAATATTACCAACGGAAGTTACACGGAAGAACACCAAATAATTCTAGGGAGATTTTGGATAAGCTTTTCTTTACTGGATACCTTGCAGAAGCTTTTTATACATGAATTAGCAAGCACCTGCACCACAGAAGAAAATGTCTTCTACCAAAGCTGTGACTCTGTTAGCACTGGAGCTGGAATTGGAAGTTTTGCTGAGGAAGAAACTGCATAAACAACTTAAAATAAGCAGGTACTTGGTAAGTAACATATCCTGGAGGATGCCCTGAGATCCAGTTCCACAGTAACAGCCGAAAAATGAATTGTAAAGAAATGGACCATTCTGTTTAAAAAGAGTACAATAGTATTTCACCCAATATTTTCTATATTGAGCAACACTGTCAGTTTTAGAAAGGTAACATCTGATGACTTCAAGACACAATATGGGACTGACTAGACCCCTTAGAAAAATGTTCATTTTAAGTTTAATTTTTTTTAATAATTAAGACTTATTTGTCCAATTTCTGTTTTTGGCAATTAGTTTTTCATCGATACCAGTGATTATACCACCTTCTTATGGTCCTACATATGACTGAGTTTCCTTCTTAGTTACTTTTTTTATAAACATTAACAGATTGTGCTTCTTTAGGACTCCACTGTATAAGAAATTTGTAGTGAAATAAACTGGTTAAAACTAAGAAATCCCGTAGTCCCTTCAATTCAATTCCTGGGAATGTTTTAATGAGGGGAAAAAAAAAAAAAACAAAAAACCACCAAACAAGAAGTGCAGAAATACATAGTTTTTCAGATATAAGAGCTGGTCATCAGACACGCAAAACCTATCTGCACCAATGCACTGTGTATTTACATGGCTGTAAGGCACTTACCTGCAACAAAGACTTCAATCCACATTTTTACTCTTCTGAAGAATATCTTGCAGTCAGTTCAATCACCAAAAAAAAGTGGTTTTTTTTTCCCCCCAAAATCCTTGAATACCAGATATGCCACACAATCAAACCCTAGGAGGAGCTACTTTCTAAAGCCAAAGTTGGATTCAGCCCAGAAATTTTTAAGTGATGCTTTATGGTCACATTAGATTATCTAGAACTTTCAGGATGTCAAAAGAATCATCTTTTGCCCAAAATCTGCTAAGAAAAAGTGTCCCATCAGTGATGTTCCATGGATTATAATCAGAAACTTCAAGCAGCTGCACAACCTCCTGGAGCAATTTTATACCTGACTCGAGCAAAACCAACCTAAGGCTGAATGAAAACTACCTTCCCAACTCCTTGCTTCATCTTGTTAATGCTACAGAGAGGATGAACAGATTTTTGGCCCATCATCTCTTACCTCAAAGCAAATTACTTTCCAGGCTGTGCTCAGCCACTCAAATACTTACTCTGTGTGTCTAATTAAACCATATGTTTGTCAGATGATTAACCAGTTGATATGGAAATGAAATGTCTAAATTTCAACCCTGTCTTGGCAAATTACCACAAGTAGAAGCTTCAGTAAGTGAGTTTACTTGTTTTTACCACATCCACCTACGTAAAGTAATTGAAAAATCAAGTCTGGTAAATAAAAAAAGGCTTAAACAATGTCATTTTCAATTGATTTGCTGACAGGAGATGCTACAGATACTCCTCCGGCTTGTAATTGGAATTTTCTTCAAAATCTGTTTAAAATTTAAATTTAAGCTACCCAGACACAAGCACAGTTAGCCCTGCTACAGTCAGTCAGCTTAATATTGTAACTGTTAAGCTAAGACTAAGCTTTCTTTGCAGCCATGAAAAATAAATGCAGGCTGAACACTTCATATGCAGTCTCTCATAAGTGAAGTAAAATTATTATTCACACAGAACTAGGATTAGTAGCCACCTTTTAGTTTTCTTCTTGCAGGCTAATGCACAGTGACTCTAGTGAGACACAAAGAATAACTTACGTCCACTGAGAGGTGCTGTGCTGCTTTTTGCCCTTTTTTTACTCTTTTTTTTCTTTTTTCAACCCCTCATGTTTTGGCAATGAGAAGTTGATTGACATATTGTGATTTCCCAAATCAAATTTCTGATCAGGTTCACTCCAGTAAAAATAAATAAATATTTTAATGGGTGTTATAACAAAAAAAGTTATTTTAATTTCAAATCTGTAAATAGAAAAAAATAATCTTCTCTGAAAAGCTGAAGAGACTCTATCACCACTGCAGTTGATGCACAGATATGGCAGTTCTCACATAATCTATAATTACACAATTTAAAAACTTTTTTTAGGGTGGTCATTACTTGTTTATAACTGCAACTGCAGAGAGCAACTAAGAAAATTGAGTTTGCAAATTGCTTTTTTAAGATCACTGAGAAAACCATCATCCAATACGAACTGCACCCAGAATAAGGCATAATCAGCGTTAGAAATATCCATTTTGTGTGGAGAGACAGAAAGAGTCAGGGAGGAGATATATTTTTCAATTCTCAAATAAAAAGCATTTAAACCCTATGTGACTTGAAATACTATACCTCACACACTTACGTAAAAATATATTTCTAATGACATGCAAGAAATCTCTCATTTATTAAATATTTTCTATTGTGATCACATGTGCTACATACACTTAATTACCTTACTAAAAGTACCATCTGGCCAATTCCATAGGGACATCTTTGGGATATCTACAGTAATACCTGGTTTTACAGGCAATCTTTTCAGGAACGTGCAGGATTTTCTTTTAGCATTTTCCAGTCATGGAAAATACTTAGAAATGAAAAATATTTCATATCAGCTTGGAACTTCATTTAATTAATAGACTCATACTACGTATTAATATTCTATGTTCTAAAATACAAGTCCCTCTTTAAAACTGTGGTGGCTGCTACTAAAAAACTTCCATTCCCTCTTTCCCCAAACCAGTTGCACTTCAGGAGAAGGGTGATATCACAATAGTCAATAAAAGCTATAACTTATCTATTAATTAATATGCTATGAACTCCAACACAGTATCATCCAACTTCATCTAACTGCTCGTCTGATTGATTGGATGCTTTTTATTGCTGCTTCTGCAGCCACTAAGGCTACTAACATTTAAACCTCTAAGATCCTTGAGAATTTTACATACTTCAGTCTGAGTTCTTTGATGCACTATTCATTTAAAATTCAACTAAATAAATCACCTAGCTTGTTGTTTAAGAGTTATTAAATATTTTACACAGCTTTCAGATTTGTGAAAATTTCCATATATGAGTGCCTCTTAGTATTTAAATAGTGCTAGCAGTTTCTGAAAAAAATTAAGGATACTGCAACTTTAAAAAAAAATACAGATTTTAATTTGTTACACACCTTTGGAGCCCATTATCTGAGAAATCTCACACTGAAACATTAAACCCAATCACATCATAACTTACACCGTATATAGGATAAAAAGAATATTACACAGGGGGAGGCTCATGTTCAGCTGCTATCTATTCACTGTATCTTTTTGTCTACACAAGGTTAGCACAACATTCCTCCCTTGTAAATGATCCAGTAGATATGCTGAAGGCAGTCAATATTTTGCCACAAAGCTTTTAAAATGAACTATGTTGGCTTCCTTACATAAATACGTCAATTTATATCACAAAATGTTTATCTGCAACGAAATCATTCAACAGAAGGTCTGGTAGACAGGAGGGAGAGTGGGTGTTGTTTTAAACAATCAGAAACATTCATGTTAATCATCTCCCCGTGTGTAATAGTCTCAGAAGAATAAGAATGGAAATCCAGCCCTGGGGTTTCTTACCTTAAATCTAAGCAACCACTTAATGCATAAATGGAGCAAATAAAAGAGGTAAGGAAAAAAAGCATTGAAAGGTTAGTTGGAACTTCAGGATATGAAGAGAAAGGAAAAAGAAAGAAAAAAGTTAAGCATTCAGCATTAACAAAATAATGTATCAGTAGATCATAGAAAGAGTGGTTAAAGCAGAATGTGTCATGAACAAAAGATTTTCAAGCTGAAACTTTTAATATACATTGACCACAAAACCTTTAGATTAAAATTAAATGCTTAAAATTAATGCTCAAATACTTGTACACTGTTTACTCAAGTTTGTACAGTGCTAACAAGAAGTCCGCTTCTTTCAGAAAGAATCATGAGATCTAGATGGATTAACTTCAGATATTAATTTGAGCTATCACAGAACAGCCTTATCAATACCTGAGCTCATTTAAATTGTTACATGAATTAGCATGTTTACAACTAGCTGAAACAAAAGCCTCTAGAACATTAAACTAATGTATGTTCTTTCCTAGACAATGCTGTTAGTTAACTCTTAACACAATGCCATGAGATATCTCTTGAACAGAGATCAAGAGCAAATCGTCACATCTTCTAAGTACAGCACTCTATATAGATACTGCACCACATATCAGGTTTTTCTAAACTATATATTAAGACATTAACCAACAGCAAAATCTTATTTTAAAGCCTAAGTACTAGCTTTCTGGCGTTAAGTTCTACATCTTCCTGGCATAATACCATGTATTTTCTTTCCCCATAATAATTTTTCCAAAAATACTAGTCCTTCCATTTAAATATTGTTTGATCTGTTTTCAGTTCAGCTAATCTAAACGTATCGTTACATTTCTTAATCTTTTTTTAACTCCGAACATTAAATTTGCAGAATCTCAACAGTGAAGCATCCAGAGTGACTACCCCGTTTCATCCATTTAGATCATAAATAGACCCTAATGTATTAAAAAAGAAATAATCTGATTTCCTATAAAATCTCCTGTCTTTGAGTTTCAAGTTCCATGGATCTATTAACCAAAATGGTCTCTGCTTCACACAGCTACACTGGAAATCCAGGTCCCCCTGTCCTGGCCAGACAGTGTAGCCCGTCACATTAGAGGGTGCATGAGCAGAGATCTTTTTGTCAGAAGCATTTCCTGGTAATTACAGTGCCTTAATAAACACCCCTTTGAATGGATCAAACTTTTTTTTTTTTTTCCATCCTCTGGAATACAGAACTCTTTGGAGGGAAGAACAATTTGGAAGATTTTGTAACTCAAGAAACATTTGAAAAAATTGAAAGCAATTCTCTTTCAGACAGAAGGTTCTTTAGATTTTTGCAGCATTATAGCCTCAGGGAGGGAAGATGACGAGGGACTGCTGGAATGATATAGTGGTACTTAAATTCTCTCTCACCTATTAAGAAACCACATTGTAGAGAGCACCTTTTCCTGAAGATGGTATCTTCACTGACTTTTTGAATTTCTGAATGGAAGGAACAGGTGCTCAAGTGCCTATACTACTTCTCTCAACATGGCATACTGGATTTCTTGGCCAAGGATGCTCCCTTTTTCTGCTGTATTATTCTCTGTCCAGTTTGCCATCTTTCTCAGGGGTTACAATGAATGCTTGCTGCATTAGCTCTTTGATTGTCCTGACAATGCATAATTCTGGTCCAAGAACTAGAGGGGAAGCCCTATAGCAGAAAAAGCAGAAACAGGACAAAGAATGCAGACTGAGGCGCCCTGATGCTAACTGGAACTTTAATGCTGTTTATCCAGTAACTCCTTCTGAACACTCATTTGAAGGGAAAAATGCCACAGCTCGAGCAATAAAGAGCTATAAATAGGCAAATTTAAAGGTCCTTCCCTTTTTCTTTTTTCCCATTTTGTTCTCCAGCCAGAGATCTAGTAAACTAATCTGCAGTTACTCAAGCAGAACAAAAACAACAGGTTCATAAGCACAACTGGCCACTTTCTCCCCGTGAGCAAGACAGTGGTTCTTTCTTCTATGCTGAACACAGGATTAACCTGATTGGAACAGATCTATGGATCTTAATGTTAAGGATAGCATGATGTCAAGCTCTCTGCTTATTGTTTCACAAGTACACAAGACTTTTCCATTTTCTAGATAAATATAGTACATTGTAAATCTCATTCGTAAGAGGTTTCAAGCATATCACAAGCGTAACAAATGGATGCAAATACACATTTGAGCCATCATCCATTTGATGAACTATGTTCTTTCAGAAGAACGTAATTCATTGCATCACAGTGAGCATGACTCTACTACACTGAGGTAAGTGGGATACCAATTATAATGGTTTAGAGCCAGTGCTCTCAGTGCAGAGCAATTTAAAACTATTCCTTAATGAGTTCTAAAATAATCTCATTAAAACAAAAGTGATCATTAAAATATTAGCAACAGTAATCCTACAGGTTAATATGCTCCATCCATATCCAGAAGGAGTTTTGCTGACCTGCATAAATTCAAAATGTGTAAGAACTGGCAGTAGTTTTTAACACAAGACTGATAATAATTTCCTGGTCAAAGCTGTAGCTATAATGCTTTTTTGTTTGGTTTGGTTTTCCAAATCAAGCTTAAAGAGTCACTTGTCTTTTTTAAATCTGTTACTCTAAGGTAACAAACTGAGGTTGACTCTGTTGGTAAGAAATGGGGCAAAAAGACTTTCTGTTAACAAACAGGGCGTTGAGAAGACCTGGAGTAAAATTGTTTGGGAAAGATATTTAAATAGCACTGTTCAGAATTTGAATTTTAAGAGTTTGGTTAAACAACCTATTGCCATTTAAACGACTACCAAGCAGACAGTTCTAATTGAACAACATAGATAACCTAATGCAGTTAGGTGTCAAGCAAAAGAAATTCTGGTATACTTTGACTGGAAGAAGCATCTTACCTTACTGTTACTTAGCAGGTTTACAGATTTGTTAGTTTGTCATGTAAAAATGACACCGTTTTGTCTTATTTACCTTTCTTCTCCTGGAACTTTAACACTGTCAGTGTTCTCATTTCCGTATTTGTTTTCCTGGCAGCACAAGTTAACAATGAGCTCACACCTGCTGAGACTGTGTTTACATTCAGGATGTGCTTTTAAAAATGCATATCTAATCTCACACATAATATTACTGCTGTTGTGTACACTGATCTAACACCTGCATACAACAGCCACCAGTTGTGTCTTAGTCTGATCTTTGCCCTGAAATTCCTCCTTTTTTCCTAGTCTTAAAAGGAGAACCAGCTGGCTTCAAAACTGGCAGCAATATTCCCATTCTGAAACCCAATAATGGCACACAGTTGTAGAAAGCTCACTTTAACTAAGTACATCACAGGATATGGGTATAACCAACTGTCAGAAAGAAGAAAAGGGAGCACATAATACTTCTTAAGAAAACCCTTTCTTCGGGTGAGCTTCAAAGTAAACCAGTGGCAATTACAGCTGGATCATACCTTGTGGTGCCAATTCAGGCAGCAAAGTGATAGTCATTAGCCTTTCAGTCCCCAGGTATATCCCCAGCAACTGATTCGAATAATAATAGCAGCATCACACAAGTAGGTATTCAGAAGTATTTTAAAAGGTGAAACCCATAGTCTCCTCAGAAGTAAGATTCAGTGGGTTGCAAGGTTTAGAAACATGGGGGCAAGGGAACAGGAAGGGGCAACTGCACATTGGACAGGGTTCCTCTTATGTTTATAGACACACTGGCCAGGCAAGGAGAAACTAGTATATTACCATGAAAAGCATCAGGTTATTTTGAAAATATACAAAGACAATGTATTTGCAGTTTGGCTGTTTTAACAATATCACCTACCTTCACTCCATGTCCAATATCATCTAGAATTGTATAATCAATAGGTTTCCTGATGTAGCGAACTGGTCGCTCCAGGTTAGCTGGTGCAATGATTTTGTGAGTTCTTGAGGTGTTTTTGTTTGTAGTCAAGATACCAATTTCTCTTCTAGCAACTTTCTCTTTGTGAATGTCCACCGTCTACAAAAGACGCAGTGTATTTACTAACAGTGGTATGCATTTGAATACAGAGTCAGTATAAAAAAAATTGAATCAGTTCCAACGTTCCGAAGATCTCTGTATACTGTGCTACACATATCACTACATATGCTTGATTACATCATCTTTGTTCAATTTACTTTTGAACTTGCCACCTCTAAACCCACACTAATAGCCATGGGTTCTTTGGGTTTTCTGTACTCTCATTCTTTACAGTTCAGCAAAATTCCTTCTCCTTTCCATTCCTAGTAGTTCCCATTAATTTACTGTTTCATAGAATTCTTTCAATTATCCTTTTTAATTTTATAATTGCTCTCTAAGCTTGTCTTTGTAATAGTCTCCAACTAGATGAAGTGTAAGGATACCTTTCCAAACCTTAACTTTTATGACTTGAAAAAACAAATCATAAGTAGGTTTTCTTATGCTGTACAACAGTTTGCTAAACTAGGACTAGTAGTCATATGATAGAATAAAATTTCACTCAGACAAATCGACAAGATATTTCAGTCATTACAAATCACTCATCACAAAGCAATGATTAGATTTTAGAAGGTGCTAAGTACTAATCTATCCACAGTGAAGCCAGTGGTTAAGCCCAGTGCCTTCACTTAGAATGGCTAAGGCCAACAGTGAAAATCCCTCCCTCCACATACTACAATGAGTACCACAGGAGAATCTCTAGTGTAAGACAAAGCCCTGCTGAAAATTCACTGCCTAAAAACATGTACTTGAATTTTGTTTGGTAACAAGACTAGGAAAAATTTACCCAAAAGTCTATTTATCCCTTCCAAGAAAATAAAATCTCTTAAATCACTGTGCACGGAGTTGCTTGCATCATTTAAAACAAAAAAAAACTCCTTGCTCACAAAACAGCTTTCCTTATAGGAAATTTGCCAGAGTTGCGAACAAACATTTTAGCTACAGGGTGAAAAAAAAGGTAAGAAAACAACCAGAATCACCACCATTAGGATTTCTAAACATTCATAGGATTTCTTGTTACCACTTTAGTGATTATGAATAGTACCAGAAAGACTTCTCAAAGTGAGGAGACAGGCTCTGTAGTAACTAAGGAACAGGTACGAATAAGAACTCATTTTCATAAAACACATTTTTTAAATTTTATTTTTCTGTGGGCAGGGATCGGGGCAATCGGGTTGGTTACACTGTTTTACCCTTTTGTTTGTGCTACTGACAGCAAAACGGACCATGTGTTACCTTGTGCAATGATCACAACCTTTAAAACTACAAAAATTTTTTAAAAAGAGAGAGAGAGAGAGAGAGAGAGAGAGAGAGAGAGAGAGGAGAAAAAAAAAAAAGNNNNAGGGGGGGGGGCACATTATATGGAAGCTTAAATTACTGTCTATCAAGATTACCTAGTATTTCCTAGCAACGTATTTTCAAAATCTTGCATCTTTGCTAAAATTAAGCACTGAACACAACTTTGTCATGTACATTTTTCTACTGAAGGTTTCTACTAAAGCTGCAGAGTTATTTATTAAAACATAGCTACAGAAAAATACATTATTCAAGGTCAAAATATGTTGGCAACCCTCTCTTTGGAAAGTTTGAGTTCATTGAGCATGACTTGAAATTTAACAGGGGTAGTTAAACGATCTGGGACACAATCTCCATCACCGTCACAAAAATCCACCCAGATTTGGCAAATAGATAAACTGCAGAAATTCACGGTTCATACAAGCTTAACAGAAACACATCTATTTCTACAACTACTTAACAATTATACCAGTCTCCGACCAAATTTGTCAAACACCTTCCTGAAGCTCCCTGTGATGACCAGGTCTATATACCATCCTCCAATACAACAGTGCAGACCAGATCTTCACAGCTCTTATGACATTATTGATTGTACAAGGACCAGTGCAAACACAGCACATAAACATGTTCCAGGCCAGAGTACCAAAAGTGTAGTATTCCGCATCAGGGTAAGATTCGATATTTTATCTTTCATTACAGGTTTTTATCCCTTATCTGTGCCAGACCCTTGCTTTTGCAGCATAGTGGAAGGAGAAGTTCTGGAACAAGTAGCAGTCATACCAGAGAGACTGTCTACAGAAGCCTCACCTCCTCTGTTGAGGAGTTAGAAAGCACATACTTTCTTGATAAACTAATGGTATGCGATTGCAACAACTTGGAGGACAGTCTCACATTTAATACCACTGAAGAATTCAATCTCTGCGATTATCTCAGACTTCATCTGTGATCTAGACATGTCACTAGAGAACTGCAGAAACATTACACTGACTCTTGTATGTTATCTCACAGGCCTCTGATACCATTTGCTAGAAAGTTAAACAACTTCAGCTGCAACAGCAGCTGTACATCAAATGCTAGATGATGTTTCAAATGTACTGAAACATCAAAATCTTATGGGGCTGAAACTGGTCATTCAAAACTAGTTTATGCCTTGGACACTACACTCTCAGAGCCTTAATTTCAAACTACAAATCAAAATGGAAGTAAAGTAATGAGTGCAGCGTTGGCAAGATGATTTCTTCCTTTCTCTGCATTTCAAGTGCTTGACCTCTGCAACTTTGAAGATGTTCTTTTAGTATTTTCTTATGCAATTATCTATAACTACAATGTGAGTACAGATATTTAATGCATATGCTATTGTAGCAATGGTATCTTGGCACTGTGGAAACTTGTTTCCATGAATGAAAAGCATGGTTTTTTAATTATTCATAGGAGTTGTGAGTACAACCAGTTTCCTTAAAGACTATGGTGATCAGTGAGGCATGACTCCAGTAATAAACAATGGAATGCATAAAACCTAATTAAAACCTAAAGCTCATCTAATGGGAATTATCTTGCATGATGATTCAGAACATCTCTTTTACCTTGAATAGCTACGCAATGACTAAGAGTATAAAAACGGCATGTAATTCTGGTACATACTCCTAAAATTGTATTGAAAAGCATTTTGCTGGCAGGTTTTTAAAAAATTTAATTTTCTTGCTTAGTAGACTACTGGAATCATAAGATCTTAGGATACCTATAAAACAGCAAAAAGAAACACTGAGGTATTTGATTAGTAAAGAAAGGAACAAAGATTAAACTGCTACTAAAAAAAATGAAAACACTTATCCTCAACACACAAGTAATTATTGCCTCTAGTACTAGCATCAATCCCTTAAGCAAGACAGGATAATGCCAGCAGAATGTTTGTTCAGCACTTTAGAAACTTCTGTTGAGACGTTTTTGGGGTTAGAGCTGGACTGACAAAACACCTGGCTTGGAAAGTCTGTCAGGAAAAGCAGATGGGATACACTGTGCCCTTCTATAACTTAAAACACTGTTTTCTAACAAGAAATTTCAGACTCCTGACAGCATTATTACACATTTTTCCCCCCATAGCTCCATTACCCTTGGCAAAAGCTTTGAAATGATAGTCTGCTAAAGGTTAGGCTCATTACTATGATCTTTTCATACACTTTCCAAGATGCCTGCAATAAGGCAAGTGATAGCTTAAGGGGGGAAAAAGTATAAACCACTTCATTTTTTTCCTGTTAGGAACTTTCTGGCCGTTTTGAAACATCAAGTTTCCATACTGAATTCAATAAAAACAGCCTCAAGATCTGCAAAGATTAAAACAGACATTCAATTATTTCTGGGATTCCAAAGTTAACACTATTTAGCACTTCCCTTAAAAGTCACTGAACTCAGAGTTTTGAGAAATATTCTCTTCTACCTGTAACTGAAGTTTCTTGAAGTATTAAGTCAGCACTTGTGCTGATTTTGGCTGGGATAGAGTTAATTTTCTTCACAGTAGCTAGGATGGGGCTATGCTTTGGATTTGTGCTGGAAACAGTGCTGGTAACACAGGGACGTTTTCATTCCTGCTGAGCAGTGCTTACAGAGTCAAGGCCTTTTCTGCTCCTCACCCCACCAGCGAGCAGGCTGGGGGTGCACAAGAAGCTGGGAGGGGACACAGCCAGGACAGCTGACCCAACTAACCAGAGGGATATTCCATACCATGTGACGTCATGCTCAGCATATAGAGCTGGGGGGAGGTTGGCAGGGGGGCCACTGCTCGGGGACTAGCTAGGTGTTGGTTGGTTGGTGGCGAGCAATTGT
>VZTL01036558.1:0-20013 GCA_013400535.1 Scopus umbretta
TGTTTACAGATAAACACAAGATACCTGTCAAAGTGACGACCTAATGTGTTTGCATGAGTGAGAATGAAGTAAAATTGAAACAATCTGAAGAAAATAGGAGTATATTTCTAAATTTTACGATTCTTGAGTTTATTTAATAATAAATATTTTTATAGTGACTGAGAACATATTCAATATTATGTATTAATCATGTATGTGTATTTGTATTTGTATTGTCTCATTTGTTAAATTCAGATGGAAGGAGTTGTTCTTTATGGAAGGTCTAAAGAAACCAGAAAGTCATCTGTATGTAGTCTGTAGTGAGAGGGATGGTCTGCAGCAGACCATGCTACCAGGTCATCTCGTACTACATAGAACATAATGAAATCAGCACTCTGTAGAGTTAGACAACCCATGCTGAAAGGCACTGTCTGCAAATTCAGTGTCAAGATTACATTAAACCCCTAAAATATGCTGAATGAGGTTCAGCTTCTAAGCTTGTTCCTCCCTCACATTTCATGTGGTATATTTCTCAAACAGGGAACCTGCTTATTCTCTCTGTTTACCAGTATCTGCCTGATAAAGTAGAACTGAAAACACTGCATTGTACTGGAACGTGAAGAAGTTCGGAGTTCAAAACAATTGCTTGCTAGAAAAATAAAGGAAGGCCTTCCCTATGAAATCTATGAACTCAGAACAGGGATACAGAACTAGTCGTTGCCAATAACTTTAACTTCATTTATCTATATTTGGCAAAAATTGTGCTGCAGCTGGAGATGAAATGCTGAGCTAAATAACTGCAGCGACGTGAGCTCCAAAACAGCAATTACTAAACTGTGCTGCCTTGTGTAAGATTTTACTTTTATTTATTGTATTTAAAGCAACTCTCTAGCTATGTACAGTACAACAAGAACTGCCTGATCAAATAATGCCTGATTGCAAGGCATCTCAGCTCCACTGTCAATATAGTTAAGTGTTTAGCAAGGCAAACATGTCTTTCATGAAGCCAGATTAAAGTGGTGTGCATGGTAGTTTTACCATTCTACAAACCTTTTTATTGTCTCTGATTGCAAGGAATGACTCATTTTAAACCTAAACTTGGCTTATCACAAATGCTTAATGTAGTACATTTATGTTTTCTTATTATTGTAAAAGTTATTCATAGTTTTAAAAGGCTGAAGGAGAGGGGCACACAATCCCTATTCACTGCCATAGTGAAAACCTCCATCTCTAAGGGCTTAGTTGTTTAATCTTTCTTCATGGTTACAAGAACAGAAAAAATATTAATAAAGCTGTTGGAGGAACTGCTTCCCAACGTGATTTCTATCATCTATTCTTTTAAGAAAGAGGACAAGAAAGTTAGGATGGTTTTTTTCTGCAGTGTCATCTCTTCCTTGCTGGTGGATGTCTCTGTTCTCAAGTGTGAAGCCCAGGTAGCTGTAATTGTGGGTGTTCTCCAGTATTATCTAACTCCACATGTGTGTCTACTATTACAGTAGAGCCTCACAGTGGCTTCTGTCTTGAGCACAATGAAGAGATACAAGAATATTGAACAAGATTCATCATGCATAAACAACTTCATCTAGGGAAATATTGACATTTCTGAGAAAGAAAAGGAGAAAATGAAGTGACATGAGTATTCTGCTAGTTGTTCTAGAAAATGGATGCTGATACCATAAATCTAGCTCACTCCCACAAAGTAATGTGACTGAAGTAATATCACAGTGCCAGAAAAGCTGACTAATTGCCTGGATTCCAAAGGTGACATAATTTTTCCAAGATTACATAGTATTATTAGTAGTGTTCAGTCCCTCAAACAGTGGATTTCATCCTCATTTGCCATATTTCTAAGTCTCTTTTGCTTTACTTCAACAACCAGAAATCCTGATACAGAGCCTTCTCTTCTTCCAATTTCTTGGTCATTCATGAGCTTTTTAACCCAAACCAGCAAAAACTCTTAACTATCTCAGTCATTTTCTAGATGCAGACAGCAGCACTTCTTTGGGACATACTGCCTTTCAGCAGCTGGTTCCCAAACATTTAGGGCCAATGGATCATTGCTGTCATTCCAATTAATCAAAATTACTCTGCATTCTAATGATCTAACTTCTACTTGAATGTACTAAGGAAAATAATTCTTAATATAGTTCCAGATTTCATCTGCAGACCACCTCTCATGACTTCACCGACTGACCACAAGTTATTGGTGAATACAATAGTACTGATCTATTGTACATAGAACTGGTAGCATTTGTTCCTCATCGTCTACATCCTGGAAACAACTATGTCAGAGGAAGCATCCATCTAGATAATAGTAGGTCATATTGCTTAATTTCCTACCAGCTTCTTCTAAGGAGAAGCAATGTTAGATTTTTCTGTGCTTAGGGAGCACCAAGCTGGCTGCTTATATGTGCTGTGATGCTGCTTTGTTTATTTCAAGACATTGAAACCTCCTGGAAGAGGTAGGAGTGGGAGGCTTGCTTCTTGTCACCTTCTTTCAGCTTCTGAGCCTGCCTCTAATGGAATGAATTTTAGTCCAGCACTATGCATACAGATACATCTTCTGCTCAGATTTTGATTCCCATCTAGATCTTGTGACTCCATCCTCTGTTAAGGTGCTTGATTTCTTGGCAGAAGGGAAAGCAAAGCAAGGCAAGGCATGCCAAGAAAAGGAATACAAGTCCTGTATGAATCTTCAGAATTCTTGATGGAACTTATCCACCTTTCATTACTGGATAGAGCCTGTCAAAACTTGGCTTCTTTCCTTATTTATTTATCCATGGTATGGGTCATTCTTGCAGTTCCATAGGCACAATGTAGAAATATTTCAACACGTTAACCTATGACTGCATCATGACCAAAATCACCTACAAGCTATAGTTGTTCTCATAGTACTTGTTACTGCAGGAGACCTTTAAGAATGGAAATTAGGACTTGCTAAGCGCATGCATCTAGCATCCATTTACTTTCCTAGACTAGCTCTGTTGTACTGACTGAGAAGTTAATCCCAAAGTCCCTCTAACCTTCTGATATTCCAGTCTGAGTTGATTGGTGTTCAGCTGCTCTTCACAGCCAGGTCCTTGCACCTTGAAGGACATGAAAACCGTATCATGGTTTACTCTTCCCTTGCAGAGTCATTAAGAGGAGGCAGACCTAAACATTTCAACAGCCATCACTTTAAACTCAGTAAACCAAATGAGCTGAAGCATTCCAGCATCATTGCTAGTGCTTTGAAAGTATAGTCCTTGTTTTCTGTTTTTACAGAAAGCTCATATTTACACTGACTTCCTGCTAAGAGAGACCGCACACACACTTCTAGGACAATCTAATTGTACCAGAGGCTGCTAGAGATTAACTAACCAGGTGTTACTGATGTTGATACTCTGATACATGGCTCTCTGCTTCTATTTTAATATCTTACGGCCACCGCACATGTTGAATACTGTTTGGGCTGTGGTGTTTCAACACAACATGAAGCAGGAACTACAGCAATGTATAATTTCCAGTGGAGAGTCTACATTTTACTTTCACGTATAGAACACATCTAGAATTCTTCCTTTTAAAGTAAAGCTTCCTTGTTCATTCATCACACACTAGGCATCTTAAGGCATCTTAAAGAAAATTATGTACCATGTATCAGAAAAACTGACAGTTCAAACAACTGAAATTGAACACTTCTGTACAAATTGTGATGAAACTGCAGGACTGTTATACAAACAATAATAACAACAGCCACATTTCTTTTCTAAAAATGGAATAATTCTCCTGCCATTTACAACAGTTTGGTATTTATGCACCTCCACAAGTCTTCAGACCACTCTTCCTGAGTGATTCTGAGGCCTAGATTGTGGTTCTGTTGTTCTGGAAAGATCAACAACTAGATGAGCACATAACAAAATAACAGTCTGACTAACTCCCTGTATTCAGCAGGATAATAGCACTGAGGAATCTTCTCCTTGCTAACAAGATTATATTCTGTTTGAGCAAGATCTACGTGCACATGGATCTCTAATTGCACTTACTTTTGCATTGAGATCTGTCCTTCATTATCCAATTCACTACCCTTTATATCTTATATTCCATTCTTACCTATTAAATAGGAAAGACTATGGTGTTGAAACTTGTGTTAATATATATGATTACCATGGTAATAGAAGCATTTGGTATTTTCTTCTTCAGATTCCTGATACATGTCTGCTGTACTGTTTTCCTCCTCTTGGCTACAGCGTCATCTCTTCTGTTCCCAGTTCCTTGGCAGTAGACTGGACATAAAAGTCTATGCCATCTCCACAACCAGTCAGATAAAGACATAAAAAAACACTAAGCCTGCTAAAATAAGGGTCAGCTTCTGGAGAGGAAAGCATTTCAGCTGAAAGCCAAGGGGTAAGATAAAGGCAGCCCATAGTTTGTCCCAATCCTGTTTCAAGTAGACACCCTGCTTTGCCCTGTTAGACATGCAGCTTCCCATGGGGCTCTGACATCCTATTTTCCTAGGGTACTTGTAGTGCAGGTAAATTAATGTCACAGCAGTAAAGTAATTCCCATTTCCACACTTTTCTAATCTGCCTCTGCCTCATGTTCACTTCAGCTCTTTATGCTGATTTTGAGACAGTAATTCTTTCCTTTTTATGCCAGCTGAGGGCCAGGCTCCACTAACATCTGAGCTTATGATTTATCATTTCTGTGAAGCCCATGCTTTTTTTTGTTTATACGACAGAATTCACTTTCACCTGGTAAAAGAATGACTTAGCTCCATACACAGGAACATCCTGCATTTTTCCACCAAGCACAGTGTATTGTTGCCATTCTAGCATGAGTCTATTGTAAATGACTGCTCAGACACAAGACAGTGAGAAACATCATGTTGACATGTAAAAGAAGAAGCTGAAGTGGGTCTGTGCCTTTTACAAGGAAGTCCATTATTGGTAGCTTGTAACCTGCAATCATTTAAAAGGCCTGGCAAAATCATACTGGACATCATGAACTGTGATTTCGGACAAGGAAATAACTGAGTAGCTCATATTCTTTGATGGCAAATATTTTCTCAAGGGGAACTATTGTCCTAACCTCTCTAAATAAGAAAAAAAACATGAAGAACAATTTATGAGACTTATACTGGACTCAAGGCCCTCAATTTTTACTTGTTTGGTTGGCCTGTTGGAATTTTTTGTTTGTTATGGGGATATTTTCTTTATAGAGAGGGCAATATTGTTAAAAACAAAGGATATACTGTAGTTAGTAGATCTGGCTTGAACATCATTCAACTAACATTACATATTAGGTCAGAAATAAAACTTACCCTGTTATTAAATCCATATTCTACCACAAATACTCTGCTAGTAAAAGAGTACATTTCTTCATATGGCAGACAGGAGCTGAGATGAGGCAATGGTGAGGGTTAATAACAGTGGAATCTCATTTATCCTAAAACATTGCATAAAACTTAGGTTGTAGTTTTCCTCTGCCTTATTGAACTGTTTTCCTTTAAATTCCCAAGAGCAGCCAGGTGAATCAGGACAACATGAGAATGAAGATTAAACAGATTTCTTTTCCTACACTTCCACTCAGGTGAGAGGGAAGGATTCCAAAAAGCCAGTTATTTTAACCATATTTGTTGGAGGGAAAGAAGAAAAATTTGGAGATGATGTCTCTTCATTAACAGATTATTAGCAACTTTTACTGTAGAGAATAGTGCAATTATGGGTCTGCCAAAATGGCTGGGATCATTTGATAATGATTCTTTAGACAAGATAAAAAATAGAAGGTAAAGGAATGAAGATCTTTGATAATCCAGCATATTCCACAGAAGCCAACGGAGCCAAGGATTCAATCCAGGGTGCATAGTTTCCAAATTTTTTGCTTCCTATATTTTCATACATTGCCTACTAAAACAGTCATTACTAGCAATTTGATAGGTGCTGTGGGCTGATTACAGGACAAATCAATATCAGGTGAAATAATATGCAGCATTTACCAAAAAATAAAATGTCAGTAATCGCAAAATTATTTCTGGATTTGCACTGAACAAGTGGAATGTGGGTTTGAGACTTAGATGCTGATAATCCTGCTATCTGTCACTCTGGTTTCATACTCTCTTCCCATATTTATGGCTCTGCCCAGACACTTGAGATTAGTTCAGTTCCATCCTTCACTAAACACAATCTGAACCCAAACTGCTTTTCTCCAAAGAGAATGTCATAGACATTGAACTAGGCATTCAGAGTATTCAGCCTCTCTTTACTGTTATTTTAATATTCCTTGAGTTGACAAGAAAATAGCCTGGTAGCCTAGTGGCTACTAAGCCTGTAGACTACCTTGATTCCAGGCACTGTTCTGGACTGGTCATAACATGAACTGAATATGGTTCTTGCATTTTTCAAGCAAATGTCTTAACAGACTGTCAGTCAACCTAAGCACTAGCTTCCTCAGCTTCACCTGTTTCTGGTGGTGTTTTACAATAATTGATTATTTGCCAATCCAGTGAGTAAATCACGGTTTAGCTCAGTGGTTAGGGCATTGCTCTTAAAAACATGACAAGTGGCTTCTCATCCTCCTCCACTGGTTAAGTCACATATGCAATTGAACCAGCAATGACTTAAGAGGATTTTTACCAGTATATCTTAACCAGATGGCTCACATTTTCTACTATGAGTAAGAGACTGGGATTCAGACTTCATTGGGAGAAAAGGGGGATTGTCTCTCACACTCAATAAATGTTCAATGCTCAAGACAGACAAAGTGTGGGAAGGAGGAAGAGGGGTAAAAGGAGGTAGTGTTGGAAAGTGACCCTGTCTCAGGTCAAATAGACAATAATATTAAAAGTGGGATTAAAATTCAGTCTCCTTGCAGCAAGGACACAGCCTCAGCTACTAGACAGCCTTGCCTGCCCTCCCTTCATTTGCTGCTATTTTTCCCAGCTTGTCAAGACACATTCATCAAACTACTCCATGTCACCTGGCTTTAGAGACCAGACATGGGTTGATAAAATGTCCCTAAACTCTATTTCTGGGCAGCAGAGACCTCTCTTCCTCTCATCCTGGGACAGGTTTTGAGGTGGTTGAGGTAAAGCATCCCCTTATATTGCATAGAATTTGACTACAAGAGGACCTAAGGTGATAAAACTAGACCAGGATGACTACAGTTTAGATGCCTGAACTAGACAAGAGGAACCACTATGACCCAGCTGCCCTGTCCAGGCACTACATCTGTTTGCCTTACAGTGACATCATGATAGTTCCTGTACATTCCAAAATCCTCAGAAAAAAGATATTAAGCACACATTGTTTTCACCACCTTTGCAGACACATTCAAATTCACTTTTCAGCTGCAATTACTCTTCAGCTACTAACAAACCCATCATATACTTTTACCAAAGTTTGAATTAACAATGGAGCTAAGCTCCCACAGCACCCCTAACAGCTGGCTTTTTTAATGGCATCCAAGACAAGAATAGGAAATGTTTCAGCGATGCTGACCAAAAAGATGTGCCATCTCTTCATGAATAAGAGAAAGGGAAAAGCACTCCACAACTGAGCCCACTCAGCTAGAAGAGAAGGAGAGGCAGCAGGCGGATGCAAAATTTTGGGGCTCTAGCCAGTTGTCTCTGTGTTCCAAAGGACCAACACCATAACAGCTTTCTGTGAAAAGAGACAAATCTACACTTAGTCCAGAAGTGACCAGTCAATGAAAGGGGACAGCATCCAAACTCCTGCATTTTTAAGGATTAGGCCCCTCACACACACATTGTTTTTCAATATTGTTCTCTGCAATAAAAACTGAGATTGTTTTCTGAACAGGACACCAGCTGCTTCCTGTTCATGCTGCTAATACATAACACTGCCATTGTATCAAATCAAGGGATCCTCACTCTGATCATCAGCCAGCAGAACAAATGCACTATATTAAGTAAATCCTCATAAAAGGCTACAGCTTAGATTGGTGTAATTCAGCCCAGTCACACTGACTTCAGCAACATTTTACTCCTGCTTAGGACCTAATCTGCACTGAAATTTATCTTTCACATGATTAACTAATACATTGTACACTTATACATAGGAAATACACTTCTGTAGGTTATGTACATAGTATGGGCCCCATAGTCACTTTTACTAGCTATGACCTCTCAGGTGCACCTGCAAAAAAACCATACACAAACAGCACAAAGCTCCATGTAGCATGAGCTGAGTATTGCTCTCCTTTGCCACAAAGAAGCATTCTTGAACCTTCTGCAACTCTTGCTGTGAGCATCCCCTTCCCTCCCAAGAGGTGATCTTCCCCAAGAAGCCACTGCCTCATTCCATGCAACTCAAATCTGCTGTTACCATGGTTAATATTTCTGACTTGATTGGCACCACTAGTAATTGAACTGCGGTCTCTTGAGTGCAGCAAGCTCTATTCATTAGCCCCTATTGTGTTAGGACACTGCATCAACCCACATTATTTTTCTGTTAAGGGAAAAAAAATCAGTCATGAATACAAAGTTATGTTGCCATACAAGATCACACAGTTTTGCTTTTGGATTAATTTTATGAAATTAAATAAAATATTGCACATAAATTTTATTTATATCAAGAGCAGTGCAATATAGGATGAGGCACCTTCATTTTGACTGCATAATGTTATGTATATCTAAAACGTGAAATAGCTCAGTATCAGCTTTATAGGAAGAGTTTCAATTTCATCACCATATTAGCAAAATATTTGCAGTCTTCTTTCTCCTTTTTTCCACTTCATACAGAGTTATATTTTATACAAAATTGCTGATTTGAGTCTCTATATGACAGAATGCTATATTGGTAATTAAAACAATCATATACCAAAGGTTTCATGTATAAGGAACAGGACAGACAAGCTTCATGCTGCAGCTTCCAACTGCCCATTTAGATCAATATTTTATGTATATTATGTATCTTTTAGTAGATATTATAGATGACCCTATTGTATATGTAAGTAAATTAACCGATTAGAAATTACTTTATAAATCTTGGTAAGTTTGAGCTGACAGGTTTAATAGAAGTAGCCAAAATATGAAAAATATTTGGTATCCTGATCCCATAAAGTCCTTCACAAATGAGTAACCTCTGATGTCAAGGAGATGGCCATACCAGCAAGATGTTCCAGACTGATCCTTCTGTTCAACCTACCACATTTTTAGTGTAATAAATACCCTCCTGGTTTCACCTTTGCAAAAGTTTTCCTGCTTTCTCTGTTTTATTCCTTTTTCCTTTCCCCTTTAGACATGCCCATTAGAGAGGCCTGAGAAATATTTGCCACATAGATTCTTTTCCATGGGGAAAAGGAAAAAAAAAGAAGAAAGGAAGGTAAGAGAAACACAGGTGCCAAAGGACAAAGTTCTGCTTTACTCCATCAGCCTGCCTGGGCACTGTGAGATAGATCTTGGAAGACAGGGAGTTTGCAGGGAGTTGGGAAAGGTGGGTGGGAGGGAGAGCAAGAGACACTGTGAGATACTGACAGTGGACAAACTGTTTCTCATCATAGCTTGCTATTAAGTGGAGTGAGCTGTTCTTCATGCTCTCAGTGCCAAGATTCCCACCTTTCCTCTATTTCCATGCTGTGTTGAAAATGCAGTAATATATTCCCTGTTTCTTCAGTTTCCAGACTCAGCTGAGTCCACTGCATTATGTATAGTCAAATAAGTTTACAAGGAGAGAGGCAAGTCACACAAAATGACACGTTCTAGCAAAGACGAACTCATACAACACAGTGGTGCAAATGAGCAGTACTGTGAGACGTGAGTCCCTGAGTCCATGGAACGGATGGTCCTGCCAGTGGTTCTGACTTGTCTCAGCTCTGTTTGAGAACAGCCAGTGCTTGGCACATCAGAAAAATCTAGTTGTGTCCCATTTTACACAAATGACTATTGAAGCACACAAAATTGGTGGCACTGTGTGTTTAGATCCTCTTCCATAGCATGCAGATAATAATACTTATCTTTCCCTTTATCATTGTAAACCTTACTTTGTATTTGCAGGGTACTCAGTTGATAGAGAAGCAGTTCCCAGAAGAAAGTCCATGGCACTGTGAAAATTCCTTATCTGGGGTATACCTGCTTCTGGCACAGCGTATGAGTAGCACTGTGAGTGACAAACTCAAACAGGCAGTGAAATACAAAATTAACTGAACCTGCTTCACTGTGAGTGAGCCCATGTTGATTCTCTGATGTCTAATATGCTGGCTGAGTGGACTTAGAGAGGTTCTGAGGACATGGACTACTCCCCCTTCCCCGTGTCAAGCTTAGAATAGATTGTCCAATAGATTTAAAGTCATTAGAGAGAACACTGACCAGCAGAAAATAACAAAAGACTAATTTCTTAAGAAAATAAAGTTAAAGCCATTTATTGATCATCTGTCTCATCCAGCAATCTCTGTCCATGCCATTCAATAAACAAGGTAGCAACTCTGTGGAAAATCATTATATGTGATCCTGTAATAGTTCTCACAGCATATGTGCCAATGGGCGTGCCTGTAGGCATCAGATTAAGGCACGCAGTCATCGCGGTACTGACGCATTCACGCTTCTGATTACCTCATTTCACAACTGTAATTTGGTTTAAGTTTAATCTTCTCTGAATTTATCTTTGGGTGTGCATAGTCCAGACAGCTACATGTCTTCTTATTCTGCATTTTTAGGTTAAACTGGTAACTTGGCACACTCAGTGCCACCAGACATGTATTCCCAGAGCATGGACACGCATGCTTGTGTAGCTCCCTGAGTTCTTTCTGCCCTTTCACAGCCTCACCACCATGTGGGATTTGTAGCGTTAAGTAGCCCCACCAGTGGTCATCTCTGGTGTGCATTAACTATGCACCCTTTGTTTCACAATTTACACAGTCCTCTTCAAGCNCAAGATTCCCACCTTTCCTCTATTTCCATGCTGTGTTGAAAATGCAGTAATATATTCCCTGTTTCTTCAGTTTCCAGACTCAGCTGAGTCCACTGCATTATGTATAGTCAAATAAGTTTACAAGGAGAGAGGCAAGTCACACAAAATGACACGTTCTAGCAAAGACGAACTCATACAACACAGTGGTGCAAATGAGCAGTACTGTGAGACGTGAGTCCCTGAGTCCATGGAACGGATGGTCCTGCCAGTGGTTCTGACTTGTCTCAGCTCTGTTTGAGAACAGCCAGTGCTTGGCACATCAGAAAAATCTAGTTGTGTCCCATTTTACACAAATGACTATTGATGCACACAAAATTGGTGGCACTGTGTGGTTAGATCCTCTTCCATAGCATGCAGATAATAATACTTATCTTTCCCTTTATCATTGTAAACCTTACTTTGTATTTGCAGGGTACTCAGTTGATAGAGAAGCAGTTCCCAGAAGAAAGTCCATGGCACTGTGAAAATTCCTTATCTGGGGTATACCTGCTTCTGGCACAGCGTATGAGTAGCACTGTGAGTGACAAACTCAAACAGGCAGTGAAATACAAAATTAACTGAACCTGCTTCACTGTGAGTGAGCCCATGTTGATTCTCTGATGTCTAATATGCTGGCTGAGTGGACTTAGAGAGGTTCTGAGGACATGGACTACTCCCCCTTCCCCGTGTCAAGCTTAGAATAGATTGTCCAATAGATTTAAAGTCATTAGAGAGAACACTGACCAGCAGAAAATAACAAAAGACTAATTTCTTAAGAAAATAAAGTTAAAGCCATTTATTGATCATCTGTCTCATCCAGCAATCTCTGTCCATGCCATTCAATAAACAAGGTAGCAACTCTGTGGAAAATCATTATATGTGATCCTGTAATAGTTCTCACAGCATATGTGCCAATGGGCGTGCCTGTAGGCATCAGATTAAGGCACGCAGTCATCGCGGTACTGACGCATTCACGCTTCTGATTACCTCATTTCACAACTGTAATTTGGTTTAAGTTTAATCTTCTCTGAATTTATCTTTGGGTGTGCATAGTCCAGACAGCTACATGTCTTCTTATTCTGCATTTTTAGGTTAAACTGGTAACTTGGCACACTCAGTGCCACCAGACATGTATTCCCAGAGCATGGACACGCATGCTTGTGTAGCTCCCTGAGTTCTTTCTGCCCTTTCACAGCCTCACCACCATGTGGGATTTGTAGCGTTAAGTAGCCCCACCAGTGGTCATCTCTGGTGTGCATTAACTATGCACCCTTTGTTTCACAATTTACACAGTCCTCTTCAAGCTCCTGCTGGGACCGCTGCAAGCAAGATTCATGTACAAGCAGACTGGTTATTTTCATGCCCGTCAGCTTTCATTCTTTTTGTTGGCCAACATGCCTGCTACATAAATAATCATGGTTTAAGAATAGAGCTAAATTCTATTCCTCTGTTTGACACTGAACTAACTGCAAATATTCTCAGCTCAGCTTTTTAGAGCAGTTTGTAAACAGCACAAAAATCAGATGGGACTCAGAAAGGACACTCTCATGTAAATACAAAAAGACATAATTCAAAGTACAATGTTAAGTCTCAGTAATTCACACACATTTGAAATTTACGCTTTGATGGCAACAACCCTGACCTGACAAATACTACTGTGTAAATTTGTATAAAATTGAGTACATTACAGGATCTTAAAATCATAGTCACATTATAATAATAGCAGTAGACTTTTCCCTTGAGCCCAGTTACATACACACAGATTTTCTAAAGCGCCTAAGGAATGTAGGTGCATAAGCACCACTGAAGGTCAGTGGGATTTCCATGGCTAAATCCCTAAGGCATGTTGGAATCAGTCCCTTGCAATTACTAATTGAGGTACAAAATACAGTTATTCACGTCTATATTTTAATGTTCAACTTTGATAGAACAACAGGCTGCATTTGGACTGATCCTGAGTCACACCTGCCTGCATACCTTTCCAATGAGGCAACACATGTTGGTTAAGTCATCTCTAATGGGAGAGAAAGCATCTGAGTCTGGCTGTAGCTGTTTATTTTTATTATCTTTGGTTCTATTCTCTTGCTTTCTTCTCTTTATGTTCAGTATCTCCCATTCTCAAGCTAATTTTCTTCCTGTGTGTCCTGGTTTTAGCTTAGTTCANGTTTTGATATAGACAGTGTCTTTCTTCTTGGCCACACACTCTTTTCTCTCTGCATCACCAGGCTGAATTCAGAATGGATTAGTGACTTAGGCTCTCTCCAAGCTCTGTTTATGATGATGACAGCACTTGGGTCAACTCCTTGTTTTCTGATAGAACAGAAGCAAAACTGAATGTGTTTGTTGGCCAGACAGTTACACTACAAAAGTTTTTGGAGTTAGAGGTATGTCTATGGCGCCAGAACACTGTCAGTGTCAAAAGAGACATAGCCACACAACCCTACACCCCTTATAACCATCCCCCAATAACCATACAGACTTACTCTCCCTCCCATTCTCAAACACAGAAGTGGGATGCTACCCTGGACAGTCTTGCTGAACCCACTGATCAACAAGTGTCCATTACATTTGAATAGTTCTATCTATTACATCACAATATCCATCAGTGAAGGAGCAAATCATTTCTATGTCACAGGAGGCAATATTGTGCCTGCATTACCACAAGGGAATGCTCCTGCGGCAAACATCAAGTGCTGGGGGAGAAACCCCAACAAGAGACTGCACATGAGATCTTCTCAAGTGTGAGCCCCCAAGAGACTGCAGACATGGATATAGCAGTGCTGCAGATGGGCTCCACAAAGTGATGTGCACCAGTCAGCAGCCGCTTGGACACACTGTTCTGTGTTAAGCTTTGGATTCCAGAGGAAGAAAATGGTCACTGTTTCACTCCACAAATGTGAGGAACAAATGCAGCAGAGTCCAGGTGTATGAGTGCTGCTCACTGCACTGACACTGAACAGGCTTTGAAATTATTTTTTTTGAGTACTCAAAGAAAAAATAAAAATCAAAAGCCATTTTGGTGAAATACAATCTTAATATTTGGAGACAGACCCTCAAAGATATTAGCCATGTGAGGATCGAAGCCTCAGTGTGTGTTCAAGCTCCTTCACCACTGGAAAGCAGTGAGATTTAATTATTTTATGGCTGGAACATACATACCAGTCCCTATAGGAAACTGTAAGTAGTATTGCAAAAGATTAGCCTTATTTGGCTTTGTTTTCTTTTACCCAGAGTAACATAGCTGCTCCATCATTATTAATAATTGTTTATGTTACAGTAATGCCTCTAAGCAACCCTCCAGTACAAATACTAAAAAGGATAAACCCTGAGCAATAGTTCCAGCAAAGCAAGGAGGATTTTATTTTCCCTGGACCCTGAGCCTCTTGCACCTGCAGTTAGGCTGCTCCCCAAGTTATAGAATGACACCCATTTTGCTGGTCTTGAATTGTGTGCGCTACATGGGGTGCTGCTAAACAAATGATGCTACCATCCTCTAGTCTGCTCCTGAAACCCAGTCACCCCTCAGGTCCATAACTCCCCAAGAGATCTGACAAGGAAAATAAAACAAGCCTGGCTTGTGCTTGGCTATGTTAGTCAATCTGAATAATTCCCTAGCTTTGGTATCAGGCACCATGCAGCTCCCATTCACCTCAGTAGGAGGGAACTGGCCCTGTGCATTGCCCAATTTATCAATATGATACACAAAGTCTGTCTGGAAGATAAACAAGGGGACATATTGCAGTGACATACGAACTCTTTTCAAGTTGTGCATCCTAGGAGATAAATTACATGATGAACATACGCAATATGCCTTTTCCAGCTCATGCTTCTGAGCTGAACTCTGATGTCCTTCCTGAGGACGAGCTGCATTTTATCCCACAGATAAAACTGGCTTCCCTTTCTTGGGGAGCCTCTCAGAATTCGGTTTCTCAGAGAATTTGACAAGTGGCTAATAAGAAGGAATTTATAACCCTTTGCCTGATGAGATTTTGTGTTGTCTTTCTGTTTGGGGGAAGTGAAGAAGTACAATTCTGTTCAGAGAAACGCAAAGGAAAAGGAGCAAGCCCTAAGGTGTAAAACTGTCCCTGTCCATGCCTGCCTTCTACCAAAACTGATTGTAAAAGCTGTTTGAATCCACCTCCTTCCATGCTACCCCACTAATTCGCCATCACTTGAGAGAGAAGCAAGAGCAGCCAACACACAGTAATTTTTAAAAGGCATTAGGAGTAATATTGTGACAAACAAGTCAGCAGCAATTCAACACCTCCAAACACAGAACGGCAGAAGTGTGCCCATCAAAATGAAGCTACAGAGCAATTTCTGGACTTGCTATCCCCAGTGTAAAGTATGAAGGTGGGAAATCTCCAGACAGCCTCCCCTCTCCCAGCTGAATTGATCTGGGGACCTTTGCAGTCCTCCTGCCTTTGAAAAACTCCCTCTTCAAATATAGCTGATGTTACAGATATTATTAATTCTGCATATACCTAGACTGCAGCATTGCTGAAAAGTTTGTCTAAAGATTGCAATCTTTTAATAATATCTTTTCAAATTATCTGTTCTCCTTTTGTCACTGATATATTGTCATACGCTCAACATTCATTACAAACATTGATGTTAAGCTGGAGAAAACAGGTTGGCATGGGAGTTTTTAAGAGATACATTCACAAAAAATGGCCCTTTTAATAAATGTATTAATATATGGGGAATGTATATAGAAAAAACAGATAGCTGTACTAACAAAGAGGCTGGCATCTGCTATACACATAGACTATGTCAAAGTATGAATTAAGTAGAATTAAAATACTAGGTGCCATAATCCAGACACTTTCCTTCAAATCACTTACTTGAAGGCTACACTGAGCTTGTACCTGACCTTGTCAGTCCCAGGAACAAGCAGAAGCCCATGTCCTGAGACCATCAGTTCACATCAATGCTGCTATCAGGCTGCCTACAGCTCCCTTGCAGCCTAGTGCTCCCCAAGGTTGGGGCCTCTCTAGGAAGGATGTTTGGGCTGGTGGCTTAGAGTTGCTCAGGCAGTGAGTCAGCTGGATGCTATCACCAGGCACAGAGCATCCAGGCCTGTCCATGTGGAATACCCTTGTGCCTTCAAGCATACAATTCAGCTTCTCAACACTTTAGTTCCTCAGCGGTAGCTACTGGGTTACCCCAGGGCTACCAAGTTGGTACCTGAGTTTGGCCCTACAGGGCTTCAAGGAAAAAGTAATTCTGTATCAAAATGCTCTGAAAGCAGCAAAAGTAATGGGCTCTCTGCCTAACGGCATCAAGGCAGCCTAAAGGATTAATGAAACAGAAGGCACAGTTTTGTTACTTTGATGCTCAGCTTCCCATGAAGCCTTTTAAATCAGCCTCAAAATCTGAACACACTCCCTTTTGCACAGAACCACAAAACACACGAAAAGGAATATGCAATGAAATTTGAAGAGACAATATTAGGTTGGAGAATTTTGGACTATTTCTCTTACAGACACAATCGATGCCAGTTTTGTATATCTTTCTACCTACACGAACAAAATAATTACCAGACTACAGCATTCTGCAGTAATGATCATTAACTGCAGTAGCAATATTGCAGGCTCTAGGGCCTTATTGTAATCTTCCTCATTTCAGTGTTAAACTACTCTAACTTCATTAGCTTCACTGGAGATACTCCACTTTACACCTACATAATTGAGAGCAGAATCAAGCCTCCACTGCTGTGGAAAATACTGTGTAGTGCAGCACTTTTCAAATAAAATGTAATTAACATGAAATTCTAGATCCATATTGCAATTTGCAAAACGATCACTGTGGGTGCAACATGACTTCCAACTCCCTCTCTCGTCTTAATTTAGTTAGAAATAGGACTGCCTGTGTAATATTTTCTCCATAGCAGCAAACAGAGGCATATTTCTTTTTCTTTTCCTATTGTTATTTTTTTCTCTTTATAAATCTTTGTCAACAAAGGATTACTAGCTCACCTGAGAGAGGCAGTTAAAGTCAGATACTTGCCCGTAATTAGGGAAACTTGGAATCCTTGACAGTGAACACCTGGCTTCTCATTACTACCTGAATTTTATACTTCCAAGTGTTAATCTCTCCTCAGGGTTTGCCTTGGAGTTTCATTCTGGTATTCAACGAAACCATCAGGTTTTCCAGGCACTGACACCTTTGAAATGTTTTCCACATGGGAACCAATATGAAACATGTGTGATTATTACTGATTTCTCTGTGTTGATTTCTATTATGGTAGCTCTCTGGAAAAATAGTACAGACAGCAGTAATAAAATCTTTCATTGAATGACTTTATACAGCAGGAAGAGTTGTGTTTAAAGGGGGGGGCGGGGAGGCTGCTATGATGAATGGTGTTATCATGATTATAGCTTGGTTTAAAGGATTCAAAGAACTTCTTGCACATTTTTCAGCCTTGAGAGTAAGTCCTACCAGCACTTCTTTCCTCTTAAAAGCCAGCACTGCTGCCATTCCTTGTAGCTCTAAATGAAATATGTGGGCTACCTGGAAGCTGGGAGCAGGCTAAGCATGAACTCCCAGCTAACACTACAGAGCTACAGTTCAGGCAGATTACTATAATTTCCTTTACTTTACTGAGTGCAGAGCTTTCTTGACTTACCAACTTTTACCAGCCTTATGGGCAGGAAAGTTTTATCATTCTTACAAGATCAAATGTGCTGAGAACTTTGTACTTTTACTGCAGCCACCAGAAAACGCAGGCAAAAGGATATCTTTGGGGTTTATCTTCTGTTAGCCAGAACTTACTATCCTGTGCCTGAATAAAAGTTGTTTAAAGCACTCCAGGCCCAAAGATCTTATTGACTGCTGCAAGGCAACAAGGGTAATAAGAAATCAAAATAATCTGGAAGAAGAACAGCAAAGCTAAGAGTTTCCATGGAGCTGAAACTTGCCCAGAAACATGAAAACAAGTGGCTTTTAAACAATAGTTCATTTGGTTTCTGAAAGCACCAGGTACCATTGAGAAGGAAAATAACCAGGTTATCTTAACTCTATCAAGTTCAAGTCCTGATGCACTTCACAGTTTTTAACGTTTTCAGTGAATTCAGGAAGAGCAGACTATGAAATTCACTTAAGGAGCAAGTAGCACACTCAGTGAAAGAAAATATGTAAGACTTCCTTGGGATATGAAGGGGGAAAAAAAAGGAAGCAAAACAGTGGGAGATCTTGTGACTGATCTAAGCCTGGGTATCCAAATTAGCAGTATTTTGCTGATAAAAGAGCAGTTGTCATTGAATCCCAGAAGAAAAACATAGAAGACAACTGAGAAACTCAAAATTAACCTATGGTGAGCTTTATATGTGAAAAGATTAAATGAATGAAAAATGCAAAATGTAATTAAAATATCAGAAAATCAAAGGTGTTGAACAAAGTGGTCTTTGTCTTGCAGTTCAGTGATAAAAAGTGGAAAACTCAGTTGCCTACTGCATTTCCTTTATGTGATTCAACTCAGCCTCTGATGTCTAATGTGTCATAGATGCTAAAAACTGAGCATCAATATGTTCCAGCAGAACAAGAGAGTTTGTTCTTCCTAGATGGATACAGGAAGTTCCATGTCCTTATTTGCCAGAACCCAGTTTCATTTAAAACCAACCATAGCCCACTTCTCACCACTGCCAGAGGTGACAGAGGACACCTGACAAATTTTCCCTGGAGAATAAGATTTTCTTTCTTTAGTTGCATGATTATGATTTGAGTTCTGGGCATGGCCCTGGGAGAGTCTGATGCATATACTTTGAAGGAGGCTACATAATCTTGCTATCAGAACTGGAATGCAAGCACGTTTTCCCAGACCCTTAGTGAGGTCCTAGACGCATGGCATTTCCCAAATTCCTTTCAGATATCCAATAATCCTTACCAGTCTCCTGGTCAGTTGGGGAGCAGCTGCAGAGCACTTGCACCTACCCAGCTGAGCTCAGGGAAAAGAATACTATATCTTCATAAATATATGCTTCAGATTATTCATAAAATTAAAAAAAACACCCCAAAAAACCCAAACCTGTGCCATAGCAACAGTGCGTATTATGTACATATATATGTAAGTAATGCAAGGGAAATTTTAACCTAGATGCTTCTTCCCTCAGCAGTTTTTCAGTCTCCATTGACTGTTTCAATTCCTGCATTAACCCCCTTCCCCTCAATTCCCTACAGTGTTTTCTGTCTCCATTGTAATACCCTTTGTCTCTACCTCTGATTTTATGCAAATGTGGGTTATCTGCGGTGATGATTATAGAACTGAAAATAGAGTAATACAATAGTCCTGTTTTAGAGCACTAGACTCAAAGTACAGTGGATCACTAGCTAATCTGCTGGGAGCATTTCTGGGTACTTAGCAATGGTCTGCAATTCTCGTCTTCCTTCCTTGAGATGATACTATTTCTCTTCCATTTACATGTGTCAGGAATTAACTGCCTCATAAGGCTATAGGGCAGACTCATGCAACAGTCCAGCTCTCTGGGACTGGTGACTTGCACCACAGATTTGTGCCAACTTCCAAACATGCAATCTTCATATGTTTAGTTGTATCTGCATATAGTTAGTTGTATCTGTTGTTTGATACATCTGCAAGTCCCTACTTCTTCTGATATCAGCTTCTCTCATTATAGGCACTATAGTTCTCAGTTTTCTGTTTAAGAAAAACATCTGCAGAGGAGGTGATGAACAATGTTGCAGTGATGCCTCTTGTGATGAAATGGTGAATCTGTCCCAGTACAACTGACAAATTCTGGTCACCAATGAAGTTAGAAGGAAAACTGTTGGGCTGTGAAATGTTTCTATGAATTCACCTCAGCTATTCTCACAAGGCAAGGAACCCTGAGGAACTGCTAATCTGAACAACTATGATTTGAACAACATTGGCTCAAGAGATTGACTGATGAACCAGCTTTAACTGCCTGTCTGCCAAGAGGAATGAGGAATAGAAAAATCCCAAGAAGGATTTTAGAGACACACACAAAAGCAGTGAGGTAGAAGGATCACAAAACTCACAGGACAGAGAAATATGTACATTCATGTGGGGCGGAGAACCTAACTTAGTAAATGGATTGGCTCAAGATGTGGAAACACTGCCTGATTCAGAAGGCAGCAAGAGAAATATCTAAAGGGAAGTGATCATGCCTCTGTA
>VZTL01036559.1:0-18338 GCA_013400535.1 Scopus umbretta
TATAAATATATAAATATATTTTAATATATAACATAAATATATTTATTAAATAATTATTATTATGTTCCATAAATATATTTTAAAATATGTATTTATAAATATGTATTTTAAACTTTCATTTGTGATGTAAACTTATAGTTTTACTTAATTTTTTTTTAAAAAAAAACCTTTACAAGATTTTAGGGATGACTATCTGAGAGCAAATAAACAATAATTTTAATATCTAATACCATATCTTGTGTGTCACACACACAAATTATCCCTGGATAATTTTATGGAAGTTAAATGGAACCAGCAATATTCATATACCAAAACTTTGACGTATCCCTTACGAGTTCCACATTACTGTGTCTTATGAACTGTGAGAAGTCAGAAATGAGGTTACGTCCTTTTTAGAAAAAGGATCAGCAGATTTATTATCATTGAAAAGGACTATCCAAAGTGCCTATTACCCATGATATAACATTGAATTTGAATAAAATATATAAGGTTATTTAACTGCATTAAAAACCAGCAACACAGACCCAGGAATGGGAGAGGCCTGAGCTAAAGATGTATTTGAACACTTGTTTATTAACTGCTGTGTAAACAGAACCTTTAAACACCTGCAACCTCTGATTTCTATGCTAACAAAAAAAAAAAAAGGTATTAAAAATCCAAAAGCTGATTTCAGAAAAGTTTACTGTGAGATGGGTAATGCCTAAAAAACCATAAATGTTTGAAGGAAGAGTCTGACTGACCAGTCTTCTCCCTGTTATTTTTAGCGAGCAAGATATCCTGGAAACCCAGTGGCCACTAGAATCAACTGCAAAATATGTTAATTCTAAAATGATTTTTTCTACACAAGCTGAGGGGAATATGAGGTGTAAAATAAATGTTATACTACCTTGTATCAACTAGTCAATCCTACTAGGGCACAAACCAATTTAGGTGATAGGCTGAAAATTGGCCAGGCCAGAATGCAGACAAGACCCAATTAAGACAAAAAGCAATTTGAGTTTACTGAATAATCTATAAGAGCCAATAACAAATTACTAAAGCCACAGAAAATTACAAGTAGGTTTTGTTTTCAGTGCACAATTAGAAGTATTGGGAAAAAAAAGCATAACGTTTTCAAACAATTAGAGCGGAGTTACTTCACATTCAGTCTTCAGTGGTGAAGGACAGAAAATGTACTAGCAATTTTAATAGGTTTCTGCATAAAACCAGCTGGTTTTTGTTAAACAGAGGAAAGCTAGGGCTCTGCGGTACTGAAGCCACAGGAAGATAGATAACATGGCACCTCCTTATTACATGCTGGGTCATGAGCTGGGTTTCATGCTCTGTTAATGGCCCTGCAGTTGGTGCCCAAGTGCTCTACAGGTGGGCAAAGTCAGGCTGCAGTTTACTGATCAAGCTGGCTTAAGGATTTCTAATGCCAAATCCAAATGCATTAAATGACCCAAACCCAACACATCAGCCAAAAGATCTTACAGGGTTTGTGCCAGCAGCCCTCCTGCCCATGTAGGTGCATGCACGTCCCGCCATGCTTCACCATGCCCCATCCCCGCTCCAGGCTTGGGGATGTTAGGTTTCTTCACCTTCTCTCAGCCGTTAGCTCTGGCAATCTCCTTTCACCTTCTCTTTGACAGTTGCCACGCTGGGGTCTTCCAACAAGGAGCATTTGCACAAGGCCCACTCCCACCAGCAAGAGCTAGAGGAGTCCTGCTGGGGCCTGGTCACCTCCGCTCATCGCTGGTCATCGCCCCGAGCTGCAGGAGGGAGGAAGCGGCCGAGCTGTCAGGGTGCTGGGGGCAAAGCAGCCCATGCTGCAGCCCCTGCCTGGAGAATGCCCCTGCCGGGGAGGCACAGATGGCAGCTACAGCTCCTTCACCACCAACAAATGAAGACAAGGAATAAGTCAAAGTCGTGATTGAGGCAGGCTCGTGCTGCCTAAGCAGACCAAAGCTTCCTTTTCCCCTGCCACATAGCCTGGAGATACAGGAACTCTTGCCATAAGAGAAGTAACTGCTATGAATTCCTCCAAGCCAAAGACGAAAGCAAAAAATCATGAATTTTTAGCTGGAAGATTTAAGAATGTCCACACACACGTGCACAGGCTCTTGTGTATCTTTTCTAAGGCAACTCATCCATGTGCAAGAAACATGGACACTTAATGAAGGTGACTTCTACCAAGCAACTGACTCTGGGCACTTACCTGCCACAGCTCTTACCGTCAGACCATTTAAGTGTTTCATTAACGTAGGTATGTGCTCCACCACTATCAACATTAGCAGCTCCAGTCTGACATACAGTATTCCCGTTCATCAGACTCCTCCTGTACAAAGCTACAAAAAGCACAGTAATATTATATATTTTGTTGGCATATACATTTCACAGTAGTCAAAGTAAACTTTTTGTTCTCAGTGATGCCAGTGGGCACCTACTGGAATTCCCAGGCACGCTTTGGTGCCTCAGCTGTTGATTGAAAGGATAACTTTACAAGTCTGGTTGCAAGTCAAGCTAGGAGCTATTCTCCAGACCTTTATACAACTTGCACCACCACAGCACAGGCAAATGTTATCTCATCCAGCATAAAGTCTGCAGGCATAAATATAATTCGAAGGGTTCTTTTGAACTTGCAAGTTATTTTTATATTAAATCAGGAGGTTGTACCAGACTGAAATACGACCAGAGAGAAAACTGAATAGACTTTTTTTTTCCCTTCACAGTTCTGAAAATAAGTTCTAATATTTTAACTACTAGGTAATAAATTTCTATAAATGAGTAAAGGTGATACTGAAAAACAAAAAATGGTGATTTGGTGACAGGATTATCAGTGACTGATTTATCTTTGACTATACATTAGAGCAGACTTACACCAAAGAGAAGCAGTCCTTAACGTTAATGTTTTAGTACCTATTTCTCAAGGGAGAGGAGCCATATTATGATTGCAGTGCTTAATAGAATATTCACTGCTGTTGCTTATTCCATTTCTGTTTTAGGTAGGCCTTCCCTTCTCAGGAAAAAATAAAAAAAGGCCAGTAGGAAATGCTTATGAGGGCCAGGGGCTTTTTCATAAGGAATTTAACATTGCGAAATTAATTTAATCTCTTTCTGCTCTGAAGTATGTTGCAAACAGACTGTGATTTTCTTCAACACACTATACAAAACTATTCAATACATTATACAAAACTATTCAAGGATTCATTTCAACAGTAATTCATATCCTGAACCTCATTAGTAAATACTTTGCTGCCAGTGGTCAGTATTAAAAATGAACTGTTTCAATAGATTAGTCATGTTGCTTCGTTGGGCTTTGTTTTTTTAAACTTGATTGCACTGATGTAAATCAGACAATAAATTTGCCCATGTGAAGACACAGACATTCAGTACTGTGTTTCACCAGTATTTTGCAATATTCAGTTAATCTCCCTTTTGGCAATCACTCCTACTAGCTATCTTACTTGCTATCCTTGCAGAATGCAGCCACCAAGACAGTATGAAAATAGGCTAAATGAGCTAAACAAACGGGGTAGCTAAAGCCTCACCCAATCTTTATTCACTGTAGAGTCAAATTAATCTTTTTTTATTTCACATTGTGTATTCATTTACATGAATGTCATGGAGGTACCAATGGGGGCATCGCTTTCTGTTTGCACAAGTTACTACACAGGGACTGCAGTGGTAGAGAAGGAGGCACGAGGTTTCTCCACTTGCAGACCAGGGAAGCATTATCAAAAGCAGAGTGTAGCTTTGCAATTAAAGCTTCAGTGACAAATAAGGTAACCCAACAGAAACAGGAACTCCCCAAGAGCAGCATAGTCCATAAAATCATATTTAGTTTCTCTGCCTTTATACAGGTAGCTTCTAGAGAGCCGTGCTGTGCTAACTTTTCTTCAGAAGGAAGGCGGGAGCTGCAGTACTTCGCCTTCTCTGCGACTGCGGCTTCAAAGAGGCCATTAAGGCCACAGAGCTCTGCTTTGACACCACTGCCTTGTTCTCGAAGATGGGCAGACGGTGGTCTGCCCTCCAGGTCATAAGAGCGGAGTCCCTCTGGATCACAGAGACAGATCTGCCCTATGTCAAACTCTGGGAAATTGAACTCTGCAGTTTCTATTATAAATTGTCATTTTGCTCCTTAGAAAGTCAACACTACCTTACTGGAACGAGCCTCACCATCCGAAAAGCCACCTCAGATAGCAAAAGACTTACGAGGCTAAGTGAATGCACTGCCCATACAGGAGCTGTTTATAGGGCTGGCAGAAACAAACCCAAAACATACTGCAGGATTAATTTCTGGCTGCACTTTATATAACTTAAGAGATAACAGTTTACATGCTCTAGCAGTGATTCAAAACACAATGTCCCCTCTCTCATTTTAAAAGTTTAAGAGAAAAAAAAAAAAAAAAAGTAATAGGAGCTTGCTTAATATTTAATCACTTTTTTGCATTATCACAAATATCTAGAGCAGCTATTCAGTCCTGAAGACTTAGCAATCTTCATCTGCCAAAGGAGGGTTGCAGATTTTAGTAGTACTCCTTGTAACTATGTAGTACTCTGTATTTCAGGTCAGTTGTGAGCTGAAGTTCACAAAGATGAACTGGATGGGGACTTATAGCACACATTTTGTATAACACATCTCATATGACTACTAGAAGAGCAATCTCTGCTCAATAAAGAGCTACGAAGCAAAAAACAGTCTTTCAGTCCTTACTGTTCCTTTCTGGTAGGTAGTTTTCTTCTTCTGTTACTCTTTGTGTTAGAAGACAGTGGATAGATTTTGGAAGACCTAAACACCGATGCCACACCAGGCTGAAACATGAGTTACAGCTGTTCTTCTGCAGAAGAGGGTGTCTCCCCATTCATCACTCAGCCCCTCATTGAGGGGAGGCAGAGCTGCAGCTTGGATTTCAGCTTCTCATGACATGGCTACGCCAGCCCTCCCACAGGCTACACAGACCTGACCTTTCAAATGTAAAAATAGAAAAGTGAATTCCCTGGACAGAGCACACAACTAGAATTTGAGGCAGGAGGATATTTAACTTGTTTTCCTATCAAATAGATAGATTCCTTGGACTACATATACCCTTCAAACTTTCTTAAATTAATAACATTACAATTTTAATTGGTAACCAGCCCTTTCAGCTTCCCCCAGGCAATTATGACAACAGAATTAGACTCAGGTAACTCAATTAGACATCAGCTTAAACCCACACTCTCCAAGCAGGTCTCTAAGCAAAACTCTCCATGAGCTTGATGAAAACAGCATTAGGATTGCTTTGTTGAGGTCAGATAGCACATGCCTACAATAATCAAGAGTTAAGCTTTCTATAAACCCCTCCACTCAGCACTTGGATGCCTCACCCATTCTGACCCAGAAATTCTGCTGCTCTGCTCTGTGTGGTATGAAGTTGACCTTGTTCTTTTCTTTTTTCCCTTCAGTCCTGCTTTTTTCCCCAACACTGTGCTTCAGACACATACGCGAAGCACAGGAGATAAGGTAGCAGCAATCTTGAGCCGTGCTTCAGCAATCTGCCCTGTGTTTCCTCTTCTGCACGCTCCCTCTTTGCTGCTTGGAAGCAGAAGCAGGCTTGGCTTCACATATGAAAACACAACATGAACACAAAGGAGGTGTAAGAAAGGGCAGCTCCACAGCAATCTGCACTGACAAGGCCTTAGGCCACAGCCCAAATAAACTTGAGGCTGTGTTAAAACAAATCCTTAGCCTCTTGCCTCTAAAAGGAGCCCAGGATAAGGCACAGAGGTATCAGGGCAGTACATGGGGAGAGGCCGGTGCCTCCAAAGCACCACCCAGCCATCTTGTTCCCTGAAAAATTGATGCGGTGCATGTTGGTTTACATTCACTGGCTAAAACCCTGTGACTTTGCCATGGAACAAGAATTTCCTTGCTCTGGGGAAACACCCCATCCCTAAGCTACCACCGTAGACTCTCACCTATCTGCTCCACAGACTTGTGATGACTGTGCTCCTTGCTCCCTGGTACCCTACATCTGCAGAAGGGGTGGGAAGCGCCTCCCCTGGTGAACCAGGCAGTTACCAGTGGCAGTTTCCCAGGCTGAGGAAAGATGATGGCCCGGGCTTCCTCCCCTGCCCTGGGCACCTGCTCCATCTGCTCGGCTGTTATGAAGAAGGTGGGAGGCACAACCAGACAGAAGGCAAGGCTTCTAAAATTATATGTGTTTGCAGACATCCAAAAATGGGCTGGAGCTCTTGACACAGGTTCGTAACCCCTTTTTTCAGGCTAGGCATTAAAACTCCAAAAAGGGGCAAAACGTTCAGACATACCCCTGTGCTCAACATCCCCCATCGCTAACTTGGAGGAGATTCCTGTTGCACAAGGGCTGGTCCATACCCCTTCTCAGGCATTTAATTATTCCTGTTCTCTGTACAGGGAGCCTGTATGCTTTACTGTATGATTGCACTTTACTCCAAGCACTTAGAGTTCGGGCACTGGAGCACTTAATTCATGGGTACTAACCCCTTTATTATATCTGCTCTCCATCAGTAACTTACTGACACAAGCAAAATTGATATACACAAGGGTTAAAAGGATTAACGGAAATCTACATTAGAGATTTGCACCAGATGAACCAGATTGATTTTTAAATCCACTTGATTAAATGGGTGTACTTTTTCAAGACTGATTCATTTAGCAATTTCTCCCTCAAAGGCTTCCTGATATTTCGCACACAGTGACTAATTACTTTTCAGAACACTGTGTACTTGTTCTCTGCTTCTGTGGACTTTAGTGACTTCTGCACAGTCACTACATCTGGGTAAAGTGGGTATAAAGTGCTATTCTGCTTGACAGTATTTCACGCCACTCTGCGGGGATGTACACAGGATCACGAAAGGGGCAAGAGAGCGTCTGACAACTGCTGTCGGAGGTAGAGCTGCAAACAGTGGAAAAATACCTTGCCGAAGCCTTCCCAGATGGTGGGGCTGTCATACTGGCTTTGTAGGGTGAAAAAAACAAAGTCAAGGTGTGAGCAGAATCTAGAGGTGATCGAGCCCTTGCTGTGGAGAGCACAGAGGAGGATGAGAGGGAAGAAATGCAGCCCTCTGCCACCTGCCTGCTCCCCTGCCGTCATGCCGTAGGGCACAAAAAGGTCCCTAGCACACCTGCAGGACAGCTCTGGCAGGGCGAGCATCCTGCTGCCCTCCTTATGACAGAGGCAGACAACAAGTGATGATTTAATACGAGCTCTTCCCCTGTTCAACATCCTTTTTACACTAAATTTGTGAACCCCTCTGCTCGACCACTGTGCCTGGGGTTTACTTCCCCCCCTCCTTTCTTAACTTTGCAAGCAGTTTTTGTGCAGCTCTGGCTCAGGTTTGCAGAGCTTTTTTTTTCTTGCCTCCTTCACACACAAGTGGATTTCTGTATAAAAGTCTGTCAAGTCTTCAAAGACACTCTGAAAATTCTCCTCCTCAGTGAAGTGCATGTCAGTATAAAAGTCTGCAAAGTCTTCTAAAACCTCCTAAAACTTCTCCTCCACAGTGATGCCCACAGAACCCAGACAGGCATCTGGTTTGGCTGACAGTCACACCGTTGTCCGTCACGCTAACCAGTATTTTCTCATTGCCAGCCTGTGCTCCCTGCTCTTTTTTATTTTCTTTCTGTGCTCTGCCTCATCTCACTCAGAAACTGTTTACTTCATGGGACAGGGATGGAATTATGTTGTTTGAATCATATAGATTTAAGGGATCTACAGCTATGAAATACTTGAGTTTTACCATTCACTGTTCCTTATGCAAGAGGGACTGTACTCAGACGCTTCTGTACCGAGGAAAACAGGGTTTGTGGACCAGTCTCAAGGTATGTTTGAAAGGACAGTTAGTCTAACCGAAGGCTCACTTAGGCTGTGCCTGCTTTGAGAGGTACAGGGAGGTGTGCATTCACTCCCCTCATGCTTACCCCAGTGGCAGAAGCGCATAGGGTACAGCGCTGGAAGAGCCGACACAGCTGGACGTGAGCCAGTACAGCTCCGGCTTTAGTCTAGATGCGTTCGACTAACATGCACACAGCGACAGCCTCAGACAAGGCTCCAACAAAGAGGTGCAGATCTCCAAATTCATCCAAATTACAGCAGTCATATGCTGCCCTAAATTCACCATCTCATTAAAATTAATGCACCATACTAACATATTTATCTAATACTAGTAGTCGCATGCTGCCAGTGCTGTCATGAGCAGGAGGAAGAAAGCCTGTGGTCAAAAGAAACCCTTTAGAAAAATGTACAAAGAGGATCTTATTTCTTAAATGCCATCACCTTGCTCATTGTAGTGGTTGCACTCACATGCCCCATAATGACAAGAGAAGCAAAACTGGGACAAAACTTCCCCAGAGATACGTCTTCAAAGCACTGAGAGATATTATTCTGCACTCCGTTGCAGTGTAGGAAACCTGGCTGATGCCCATGACGTTAGTGCCGGTTCACCTGAGCACACACACGAGGAGGTTGGTGTCCCAAAGCCTCCCCAAGCCAGACTGCTTGTTTCAGAGCCAACCTTTGGGATCCAGTTGCTCTCCTGCTTTGGAGCTGCTAGAAATGGAATTCACTCCAAGCATGTTCACAGGTCTTCTCATAATGTTCTGTACTTAATAGACAAAGAGATCTCTGGAAAATTCATTTTAGTTGTCTTCCACGTAGCCAGGCAGGCCTGGAACGGCAGTTTATGGCTACAACTTCTCTGCTTCTTGGAGGCATCTTGAAACCAAATTTGAAATTTCCAGGGCTGTTACTGTCACCACATGTTCCCTGCTAAAGCTGCTAGGAGCTACTTGTGATTGTACACAACTTCTGTTGTGACCAGGAGAGCGTAAGACACTGCTCAGTCTAAAGGAATAAAGACTAATACTTCAGTGCAGGGGAGCTGCATGCCAAGCCCAGCTCCAGCTGGACTCTGCCCTGACTGAAGCAATGAAGTTCCTGTCCCAAGGTCCTCAGCTACAAAACAGATATCTGCTTGCATTGGACCGATGTGATACGTAAAGCACAGCGTAAACAGTGTAACCCCTCTCATACCCTAAACAATTCCACTGACTTGAGTGTTGATGGATAAGGTGTGAATCACAGGGGAAATTAGTTAAGTATTTCTAAATTGTTACAAATACTGAGCAGTGGAAAGAAAGGACATGTCTGACCTCAAAGAGGTGATGCCACAGAGACAAGGGCCTTTCAAGGTAATGTAGCTACAGTGGAAAGGAAAGACAAAACCAGGAAGGGGACAAGAAAAAAAAATAGGAAAAATTAACTAAGAAAGGGAAAAAAGCCATGAAAAGGAAAGCCTTTCCAGAAGAGATATAACAAATTAAAACAAAACAAAACAAAACAAAACAACAAACCAGGTTGAGGAAAATCAACACACTCACATAAATTACAAAAATCCAAAGAAACACAAAGGAAAAAAACAAAAATAAAAAACTTCCCAAACATTTACAAGAGGTCTTTACCACAATACTACTCTCGATTCTTTCTGTTAACACCTTGTGCGTATTTCCTAACAAACTTTTAAAATCACAGGACCTGATTAATCAAGTATGAGTATAATACGGATATCCTCCTTGCTAAAAAGCCCAGGAAAAAATACCGTGTAAGGTCTAGGATAGGACTGTTATCTGCTTTTCCCATTAGCCCCATGGATTTGAAGACTAAGTCAATGATTTCAATACATAATGATTTTACTCCTTATTCCCAACCAACCATCCATTAGAATCCCTAACGTATTTTGTAAGACACCACTTTTAAGAGTTGACAACACTTGATAAAAGAAGATATTCATAATATTTAAATAATCACTGTGAGACTAATCTCAATTTTGAGACTGTTCTCCTTTATGATTGACAAGGTTAGCACTTCCATGGTCCCTCCTCTTTGTTCATATTCTGATTGGACTAATGACTGTGACATGACATAGATTTTCTTGTCCTACTTTCTACCTTGGATAGTAATTCACTTCTTCCTCTGACAATTAAGATACATCTTGGAATACTGCTATTCTATACACTATACTGAACATAAGTCAAAACCGTTTTCAGTTCAGTGTGCAGACCCCAGAAGAAACTGCTAGCTTGTGCATATTGTACCCTCTATAATGAAGGCATTAATTATACACATCAATGTTCTATGTCTCAATTCTTTTTAGATTATAAGTTGTTTATAAAGTACCTTAAGATTATACAGAATTTAACATGCAAACTGTCCCAAAGCCTGTCTTGCTGAGTGCATAATAAAGGTACCAGCTTGCATCTTCAGAGAGTATAGCTATACCATTCACAAAAAGAGAAACAACGTAAAGATTCAAAAAGCAAAATACAAGGAGTTTACCAGCATATCAGAAAGGTTCCATGGCTCCACCAACAGACCATCAACAGAAATCAGTAAATATAACCGTATCATCATAGGTCTTAAGCGCGTGAGTCAGCACTATCTAGTCTACTCTATTAAAACATCTAAAAATCACATCTTTCCCTGGAAATTTGTGAAAGGTGGCATTAGATGCGTGCTCTCCACCTGCATGTTTTTTTCTGGTCACAAGCCAAAGCTAATTTTATGATCCTGAAATCAAAGATTTCAAGCATGGAGAATCCACCTTTCTGAAGAACTAATCCCAAAGATCACGGATTTCTTGGCGTAACATGAGAGCTTTTGTGGCTCTATTCCACGAAGCGAATTTTGAGGACTTCAGAAAGAGCAAGAACATCAGAAAAAAGGAATCCATGCTAGTAATGCTGGGCAAATGGGTAAGAGGATTATGAAGAGCTTTACCAAGTACATATGTGAAAAAAGTAGGTCTAGGATTGGGGCAGAAATTAACAATGATTCAGAAATGACTACAGTATTGAACACAGTCTGGAAGTCTAAGCATGTGGTAAGAGAAGATGTGCCGTTAATGTAAGTAGATAAATGGAAGTAAAGGAAAACATGAGGACCTTCACATTTGGAGGAAGTGCTGGGAAAAGAGCATTAGACAGCTTTCTGCACTGCTCAGTATTTGGGGAGAGCAATCGGTAAAAGGAGGAACCAGAAAATAAACCCAAAATACAAAAATGGTTTTGAAAATTAACATCGGGTGGAAAAAGACACTGTCAAGCTATGATCCCCAAAAGTCTATTTTTAGTATTCATAAAAAATACTGCCATTAATTTACCAGCACAGTTAAAGTAAATGGATATACTGAACATAGCACTAGAGGTAGAAGACATTTTCAGATATCAGAAATTATGCTGAGGAAAGGCAAATCTGGAAAGAATTACAACTGAGTTGAATTAAGTAAATAATTTTAATTCTTTTTTAATTAAAACAAGTTCCATTCCAAAATCACATTTTCATTTCCAGTCAGAATGATACATTTAACATGGAGTAAATCCAAACAATTTTACATCTGATTTTTATGCTTGCCCCACAACTAAATCCATTACTCATACAGATCTGGTAAGAACCTTTCATTCACACTAGAGGAAGGAGTAATTAAATATTCCCATGTGTGTTGACACTTAAAATAGAAACTCCTGCCCAGCGTTAAAGCCAGTACGGTAAGCAGTTAAGCCAGTTTAGTCAATAGGCTTCTCTGATTTCTCACTTGATTGCAAGGCAACGGGTTAAGGCACAGATATGTTGTAGCCTTGCATTATTAGAGGCTGAGGGAAACCAAAGGGCTAAAAGCTACCCAGCAGACGGCACAAACTGTATTCATTGGGAAAAAATGCAGGGCTTACTGTTATACAGGACCAATTGGAAAGTCAGACTTGGCTACCATAAGCTAAAAAGTTGTTCACGGAAGTTTATTTTTATACTGTGTTAGGACAATTAAGCGAACAGAGTTGCAACAAATAAATACCAAGGATGATCAAATTCTGCTATATAGATAGAGAAGCCAGAAGAACCTCCAAATATTGGCAAACCATTTGTGTCAAGAAATTACTATGAGGCCAATGGTCAGAAAAAAATCCATATGAAAAGGTGCAAACCAAAGAAACAGAACTTTGCAGTACTCATCTGCACTGGCCTCCCAGGGCAGAAGGCCCTCATGAAAATGAACACTGAAGGGGGGAAAGAAATCTACATACACAGAAGATATTTATACATATGTATGTATAAAACCCTTACTTCTGTCTTGGACCAGGCCTTTGGAAAAAGACAATTTGTATTAACAGTAGCCCTGGCTATGCAGCACTACTCAGGTTTCTATGCCATTTTTCATGCCACACTTTCAAATCATAACACAGAAAGAAAAGAGAAAAAAAATCCCACAGCGTCTGTCATGTACAGAGCCCATCCTATTTCTCCTGATAAAAGTTGCATATGTGTTCATTCATCATCAAGTCTGTGACCTTTTATACATGGAGGCAGGCCTGGCGTTCCTCTTCTGTCTGGCAGAGAGAGTAATGAGATCAGAAGGGATCCTGAAACAGTATCCAGGAAAGCGCTGCCTCATCCCCTGATTATTCTGTTGTGATAGTCAGATTCATTGTACCTGAGCTGAAAGCTGCTGTCTTAACCCAGACGCATATCATAAAATGTCCTTAAGGGCCTTATAGAAGTGGAAGGTGATCTTGAACAAACACAATATTATATTTATTTTGCAGAGAGAAGTTGGACTGTGAAGGTAGGACAGGTCACGTGGAAATTTCATGAAAATTTCTGCACCTGATGAGATATATTTGTGACAGTACTGAAGAAGTCAGGAGAAGAACCCAACTTGCATTACAAAAGGCCCCACTGTCTGGGACTCAGCCATCAGTAGGGCTGGAAAGGCACCTCAAGGGCACAAAACAGTGAAGAGCAGCAACACTCTATACTTTCTGCAAGCTCCCACTTGCATCACTAGAAGCAGATCTTTCACGTCATTATGCCTGTCTTTCTTGTAGCTTGTAATAGATGAAATGCTAGGAAAAGGATGGCAGTAGAGCTTGAATGCATCTGACCTAACTTAACATTGCTTCTCTCTACAAGTAACATAACAGAAAGCTTATGCTTGATTATGTTCACAAATACCTGTTTCCTAGGAAAAAAAAATCCTCCTCAAAAGGAGCAGTCAGTAACTGAAACTTTGTTCAACTTTCAACTGTGTTTCAACTTCCTTGAAACGTGCTGCTCTTCTCATGTAGAGACCCATAAAAATAGTGTCTTTTAATTCTCTCATTGGATATTTAATAAGAGATAATAATTATTTACCAACTACTTATGCCTAGAAGTAAAAAGTTTTACTTCCAGTTATCAGCTTTCAGCTACTTAGACTCCTCCTGGTTTGGAGCAAAACTGGGTTATGATATCATGCAATTTAAAGATTGTATATTTTTCTTCGCATTAGCCACACAGCCTCTATTTTTGTATCTTAAAGCAGCATTAAAATGTACCTGAAATCCTGTTCATATTTGTTTCTATCTACAGAGATGAGTTAGAGATGTCACATCCAAGGACAGAGATCAGACGAGGTAAGGGTCTGCTTTTCCCAAACTATTTGTAAAGCAGTTGGACAAATATAGAGATTAGATAATTCATATACAGGCTTACATAAAATAATTATGCTTCTTTTTTTTTTTTTTGGCTCATGTTACAGAAAAATCCAGCATTTTTATGCAGTACATTCTAAAAACCACTGTAAACAAGCAGCCTGTGAAAACTTTGAAGCTGTTTGGCATTAGTAGATGCATCCACCCTGGCAACTCCTAATTACATCATCATCTGTTTGCCTGTTTTTAATGCAGTATGTTCACATCCTACTACACAAAGCAAATGGCCAGATACCTTGAGCTAGCAAACATATTGGTCTATAGTAACATACCCATCTACTAATACTTATTTCTAGGTCCATGTTTTTAGATAAAGCACATTTCATGATTGATATACTGATATCTCTGTGCATGGCTATACATGGAAAGAAATATGTATTCTTCGTTTCTCTTTGCTAAAAAGTAGTAACTCACATGCAGTAAAATTCTGGAAAAGAATAACTTTTATTTTTAGGACATGCTGGCAGACAAGCTGATATGGAGGAGTCTAGTGCCTACCACCATCCTGGTTTTGATGCATCTGACAATTTTCTGTGATGCAGGAAATACCTCACTGGCCTGTACTGGTACATAAGGCCACTCTTGAAACAGGGCAAATCACCAAAAGCTCAGTTAGAATTAAATAGTGGGACAGAGGACATTCCCTTTGTTTTATATCAGCAATTGTCTAACATGACTGAAATACTGCAGGTTATTCCAGCCTGAGGCATAGATTGTAGCCTCATCTTTTTATTTCTAGACAATTCCTTTGTTATGTCTATAGGAATGATTCCCCAGAACCTTAGGATTACTGCCAGCTGTCCAAGATTCCATCAAATTTTCAAAATCTTTTTAAACCTGAACACAGTATTCCCAAGTGTAAGCAAAGCTGCATAAAGCAAAATTATTTTCCTGTCCTTAAAAGTCATACCCTATTTATATATTCGTTACACCACGCACTTTTTGCAACCTCATCACACTGTGAACTCCTGTCTCATTTGCTCTCCATCACCCTCGGGTCTTCCTCTGCATTACTGCATTTTAAAACTTATGATTAGGGAACTGGCCTTAAGTAAAAATAACCAACTTAGTCAGCCCTTACCCAGATTTTTGGGAATTCAGACAATATAACAGAATGTTCCTCTACTCTCCTAACTCCATTTTCCCTAGTCACACTGCAAATAAGCACATCTACTCCCACCACACACTAATCCTATTATAATTACTTCTCAGAAAACCTTTGCTGTGGGTTGAGAGGAAGTGGAGAAGAAAATAAAAAACCGTGCCAGAGGCTCCAGTCCTATCGGGGAAAGGTAAGTGTTCCTTCCAGCACCTGGTGTGAGCCTATCACTCTTTATACCTAAGGGCGGAAACAAGAACTGCTGCTTTGTTATAATCACCTTTGCTCCAGCATCTTTTCATTAGCAACACCTCTCTGAAAGTGTTACCATCTCTGGTTCCTCTCAAAGCTCCACACAGTTGGAAAAATCCTGCTTGGTGGCAAGTAGGTGTTTTCTTCCGCAAGGCAAAGGGGCTCTAAGCTATTTAATATGGGAGTATGCTGAAGTCACATTTTACATTATATTTCTGCAGTCAATAATGCTAGAAACATCCACATAAAGCAGAGTAAGATGACATTCTTAGCTGACGTGATTCTGAAAGTTGATGCTTCATGAAAACCACCAAAATAAAACAAAAACCATGCACCACATCACAGCATGATTTACCTTGTGTCAACGAGGTTAACTGCTGCAAAATTAGCTTCCTGATTTGACAGACGGGTTACTGAGTCTCTCCGCTGCTGATTGCATTCCTACCAAGCAGCAAACTTGTGAAAAAGGAAAGCCTATGGTCAGCTTCTGTTTCTACTCATGTTACGCTGCACATTCTGAAAGAGACTAAGGGACCTGCATTCCTGGAAGTCTTCCAGACTTGGCTAGGCAAAGCCATGGCTGATCTGACTTAGTTCCAGGATGACTTCTGCTTCAAGCAGGAGATGGGGTACATGACGTCCACAGGTTCCTTCCAAACACTTCTGGGAATCTGGTCTATGAAAGCAGCAGGAAAGTCAGTTGTACCCCAGTGCTTTTTAGATGTCAAATACTGAATAAGGGAAGAGGAGAAAATGCATCTAAAAATAAAAACAGTCAAAGGATGCCTTGTTTTTCCTGTCTCACAACAGCAACAAGAGCCAGAAGCAGGCAGAAAATACAAAAGATCTTTTTCTCGCTGGCAGCTTGGATGGGCGACTCACAGCAAGTAATGAACTCTCTGCATACCGCTCCTGTCAGTGCCGAGTGAATTTGCCTTCTGAGACCTGACCTGGGCCATACGACTGTGGACAGAAAGAGGGAGCTTGGTTTCTTCCTAGCAGTTTTGTCAGTAAGACATAATGCCAAGGACAGCTGAGAACAGCAATCACTGAAACTTAGACTTTGCAAAGCGGCTAAAAACCGAACAACGGTAAAGCAGGTTGAGAAAATCCCAGCACTCTCACAGCCCACAGCTGCTCTGAATTGCAGTAAGCTGAGCCTCTCCCCAGACTTTTCTTCACAGAACTCAGAGTGCCTTTGGATCCCATTAACCTTTACACCTACTTACTGCCAGCCAGAAAAATTATGATGCATGTTCTTGCACTTCTCTATCAGCTAAGTTCTCCACCAAAAATTGTAGTTTTCCTTGTGCCTTCTAACTTGCAAACCAAACCTAAAGATTAAACAAAGGCAGCTTTTTCATGTGGGGAGCAGGAAACAGAATTTGACAATGATTTTGCAAATAACTTATTCTTGTCCGGTTACTATATATTGTAATTGCACACAAACACTGAGGCACTGATGGCATATTCCACTTAGAGTGGCATGCATTTTCACAGTGCTTATGTACCCAGACAAGGCTGTTCATGCTCTTCCAGGGTAATAGGGAGACAAAGTATTGTGGTAAAGAATTGTTTTTAAACTTTCACTTGTGTTTTGCAGAACTGATGGATTAGTTTATCTGCTAAACTTACTATTACATTTATTAGACCCAGAAAGTTGAACTGTATTTCATTTGACCTTCACCTATGGATACTAGCTTTTAGATACATAGCCCAGACAGCACTATAATAGTGTCTTGCTTCTCCATGTAAATAGGCTTTTTCATATATTTTACACCTAAAGGCAACTAGCATTATGGCTGTGACATCTGCTGCCAGTGCAGCTGTGTCTCCAGCTGGTTTTCTTCCCTGGGGTAAATGAACAGCACAATACTTAGATTCTGAAGGGGGGTTAATTTAGTGTAGACAATATCGTCATAATCACCAATCATATCAGTTATTGTTTTTGAAACAAGTTGTTTCACACGAAGTATGATTTAAGAAACATTCCCAAGACTTCTCAAGCTTGAGAATGACAAACCTGGTTTTTCTTGTCTTTACTGTATACAACATTTTACTGCTTACTTGTACACCAGGCAGAAGAGCATCTTATGCCTACTTCGCACAGCTTGAGGCTAAAAAGAACCATCTCCACATTGCACAGGCTTTATGACTGGAAGTTTTTCCTGTTTAATTCACCAGCACAAGGACCAAAGTGACTGTTAATATTAAAAGCAGGGTTGGTGGAAGCTTTCAAGTTCATACCCTGGGAATGGAGCCTTCTTGGTCACGTTCTGGAAATGGCTCAGGAAATGGCAGTGCGCTTTCCTCTTTCCTGAGGTCTTCCCCCTTTATTTTACAGAATAAAGTCCTTTAATACTGCAAAAGGTATGTTTATTCAGTGCTGAAATAGTCCTTCCTAAGGAGTCTCTTCCTCCCTTATGTTTTTTGACCTTCTACTTCAAGTCTAATTCAGTTCAGTTTTAAGTGCAGCAAACTCACAGTTGCACATGAAGTAGGACGATTTGTGGATGCTTGTGAAGTACACACATATCACAGGATCTCCTGTGACTGTGGTGGATTAGTCCTAATGAACGTGGTGGCTCCTTCCACCACTCCTAAAACAACCCGCAGATGCCATTAGTGATCTAGCTGCCACACAGGCACTTGTCCATTAGGAACTGTCCCTGACAGATAAGAAGCTACTGAAAAGCAGTCATGAGGAATTAATTACATTTAATTCCAATTAGGATAGATCTGAATCTGTGACTTCAGGGTAAAGGAGAATGAGTTCTGTGAACGAATCTCCTGCCGTAGGATGTTCTGAGGAAAGCTGCAGTTGACTCCTTTCTGACAGCCAGTCTCTGCTCAAGGTCAGGTAAGGGCAAAACAAGTGAATGCAAAAGTAATTATTCTGGGAAAAAAGAGGCAACATCAACATGACTTGGAATTTTAACTGACATGAAAGGAGGTTATGCTTATCTTAAAGATGCAAATGTTGGTAAGTAAATGCATGTGTTTTCATTTGAAGATAGAACCATTGACCTGTTTGCCCTTGCTATGTTGCCTAATTGATCACTTAACTGGCTGATTGGATTAAAATGTGTTCCTGGTATGTGCCCTTTCCTCCTCTTAGTTTCTATTTCTTAAATTTTTAGAGCATATTAAAAATCAGTTTACAACCCTTTTCCTGATTGCAGACCACTCTTATAGTATTTTTTGTTATTTTAGACACACTGTGAGCTTTAGAAGAATGTTATATTCCTCTATTATATTTTCTGTCTCTAAGTGCTGTATTTACTTGGTCAATTCCCATTTACTGGTAATTGGCTCCTGTAAGAAAAACACACTTTTCACTTACAGGAAATCTGCAAATGCTCCAATTCAGCTTCACTAGGATAAATCAAACAATCTTTGTGAAACTGCCATCTCATAGATAATATCTTCACTTAGCCTATAGAATTAAAATCAATCTGGTGAAAT
>VZTL01036559.1:30130-41224 GCA_013400535.1 Scopus umbretta
CCCCGGTCGGGTCTGCCGAGGTTTTGCCGCTTTCCGCGGGCTCTTGGCAGCGGGGGGGCCGCTCCTGGCTCAGGAGGGCTCGCGGCGCTTCTCCAGGAGCTTTTTCCCGCGGGGCGGAGGAGAAGGGGGTCGGCGTGCACGGATAACGCTGCGAGGTGAAGGCGGGCGCTTGGCCGAAGGTGTGCCACAGCTGTGTACGGCCGGGGGGGTTCCGTAGGGCCCGGCGTTACCGCTCCGTGCGACCTTCGGTAGCTGATGGCTCCAGCCAGGCCTTTCACCACGGGCAGCTTCCAAGTCGTACGGCAGTGCTTTCCGAAGTGGGAGTCCACAGGAGCGCGGAGGGCAGTAAGTCACCCAGGCCAAGAGAGAACGCCAAGAGATCGAACGGTGATCTGGAGAAGCACGGTGGACTGTCCGTGCCTCCTGGCTTTCAGACGTGGCGGAATAGTTCAGGCTGGAGCACTAAGCAAAAGAGCTGGGGAGAAGCTGTTATAAAATAAATTACTCTGAGCCCTTGGAAAAAAATCTACTTTGTCATGAGTATTAATGCCCTTCTGCAAGGTTCTTCTGTGTGGTGTTGGCATGCTTAAAACCTCCCAGAAATGCTTTCAGATGAGTGTCAGAGTTGAGATTTGTTTGCTGAAATTTGTAGTCTCCTCAGGTTGATTATAATGATCTGTCTAATCTTTATAAGACAGGTTACAAAAAACCCATCCGTTCATTCTCCCAGTGAGTCCACAGCTCTTAGCATACTCAAGGAGGACACTTATGGAATGGGAACTCTTCCTGTTGTAGGCATGAGTTCTTGCCTCTCCTCTATGTCTGCATATGATGCTTCTGTTAAAGTAACAAGGTCATTCTGCTTTCTGGACTTCAGAGGTCTCCACGGGAGCCTGTCCTTAGGATTCGGGCACAGATATGTCTACCTATGTAGACACTGATCAAGAGTCGCTGTTTATTTTGGCCTCGGTGAGACAAAACTGAAGGGAGGATCTCCCTTGTTCTCCTGGCATTCAGGTGAAGGAACATAGTATGTTTTCACAGTCAAATCCTGGCAAAAGAGCTCAGCTTTGAGCAGTTAGTATTTCTCTGTTATTTCAAAGTGCCTGCAGATTAAGACAGGCAAACATTGGCACGGTTAACTTTAAAAAAATGTGAGCAATCTCTGTAACAACTGAATTTTTAGATGAGAGCCTAACTTACATGGAAGTCTATGTAAGCCTACTTCTCAGCAACGTGCAAGTTAGTATGCAAGGGTAAGCTGTGTTTTATCTTTAGTTCAGTGTATAGCGGTTACATGAAAGAGCAAATAGTACTCTTAACTTACTTCATATGTCCTATAAATCATGCGTTAGTGAAAACTTTACAGTGATTTTCCCAGTCACTCTCAATGAGCAACATTCGTATGTCTTTTCATGGAGAGAGTTAAAACCCTTTTATCGCATCAGGTCTATGCAACAAGGAGAGCTCCACCCATTACCTGCTCATCCAACAGAAGTAGGTGGTCTTTACAAGTTACTAGCAATTAGTAGTCATAGTACTTCATCCATTAAGTTGTTTCAACTTAAGAATTTTATTTTTGGAGTCTTTTCTCCTTACATTTCTCTTTGCTTCTAAAAGCAGACTTGAGAATCTCCTTCCTAAATGCCTTTTTTGTCATTCTAAAACTGTAATACTAGTACGTGCTTGACCTCTGAAGGATCTTTTCTTGGGGTTTTTCTTGTTTGTTTTGTTTTCTGATACCTGGAGACACTGACAGGCAAGTATCCTTACCCTGACAAAATCAGAGTTGACAGTTTGCAAAAGAGAAGTAAAAAAAAAAGCAACAAATCACGTGTAATTTCTCAGTATGAATTGAATCGTATGGGTATGAAAAAGCAGAGGTAAAAAATGCATACTTGATTATGTGCTTACTGCTTATTACACGGGGAAAGCCTCTTGTCTCCACAGTGCAGTGCACCTGTATCCATATGAAGCAGAAAGAGAACTACATGTATTATGCCAGAATCTTGTGTCGTCTTTTTTTTTTTACTGTGCCTCTTCTCACATTTACTACAGTTCTATGAAGGTAGTTTCCATTTTGTCTAAATAAGCAAACAGTACTAGAATTGCTGTTGCATGGACTTTGGTGCTTTGTGTGTAGATACTATAAATAGAATTGTGTATTAATTTTGTCGGTAGGGGAAAAAGTATGTTGAGTATCCTTCTGAAAGCTATATGATTATGTTGCACAGGATGGATAAGCCTAAGAAAGCCCTTGGTACTGTAATATGATCTTAAGTTACTGTCTTCTCTTAGAAGTGTGGAAGGGAAATAGATGCTTCCTTGAGACACTGAGATGTTTGTTGATAGAAGTTATACAGGTCTGATTTTAATAAGCTGATTTCTTTGAGAATTCATTTGCCTTGCTGATGTTAGCAAGCCTTGAGTTTCAATGAGCAATTGTAAAAGGCAAGCCAGTGTATTATCTGACTTGCTTATAACTGGCACCATTGTTATCGTTTTGTTTCATTTCCCACAATAGTTCCCCTCTTTTTTTTGAAGACGGACCAGTGGAAAAGTGGCTATATGCTTCAAAACTGCAAGCTGTCATGTTTCTGAAGAAGTTGCGTACTTGTCAAAGTGCAAAAGCAGTATTTCTTAACTAGGGATACATCACAACACATTTCTTGCAGTTACTAAGGAATTACTAGAGTAAAGTTTAGTCAGCGTCATGTCGTCTAAAGGGTTTGGGTTTTTTTAGGGTTTTCTTTTGGTGAACAATACAACTCTTGAGTTTGATCAAAGCTGAATCTTGGTTACCTTTTTAATTTCTGCATTTGTTGAACTACTTTTACTTGTATGTACTTCTGTACTGTGGCTCATGTCATATCATAATCCCAGAGCATACCAGTGTATTTATGACAAGCCTTTGCCATGTTTAAAATGGCTTAAATTCTTTTAAGTTTGCATTGAAGTGCATTTTCTTCTTTTCTTCAAGAACTTTAACTTTTTTACTATGTGACTAGTACTTACCTTTTCCTATTTTGGGGATATTGCTAATCTAGTATGACTTCTAGTGGGTATATTTATATTTTTTCTCCTTTTTCATCTCCTTTTCATCCTTTTTGATTTCCTTCTCTTCACCTTACATCCTCTCTGTTCTTAATTAGTAAATAAAGAAGGGAAGCATTGATCATGTATGTCATGGCAGACTCAGTATTTTGTGATTGTAGGATACTCTTTTTTTTTTTTTTTTCTTTTTTTTCCCCACTGTGGATCCTATGGTAGTATAATATGTCATATATTTTAAAATGGTTTAATGATGTTTAACAAATGAGTGGGGGGCTTTTTTAGTGTGGGAAACAAAAAAGTGTGGGGGTTTTTTTAAGGTAATTGGTCCTTGTCCACACTGAGTGAATGTGTCAGCTAAATTAGCCAATCATTAATAAGTTGTTTCAGACTACTTTAAGGCAGTGATAGAGACAGACAAAACCTGTCTGGTGGTTCCTAAACATACACATCATTCCTCAGGTTAGCCTATAAACTTTGTCTTCGTGAAGAAAACTCTCTTAAGTGAGAACAAAACACACTGAGGTGTAACGTGTTCGCTTAGGAGTGTATCTCATTAGCATAAGACTCATGTTTTTTTGAAGTTTTACTTCTGTTTCCTGTCCGAATGGATTAGTTTAATCTTAATTACCTGACACACCAGGGTGAAATCCAAAAGCTGAAACAGCTCTGAAGTGCTCAGTTACTCGCTTCCCAGTAACTTCAGGGTTCTGCATGCTTGACACAGATGCTTAGAAAGTACAGAAATTAGGGTTTTTCAGGAGACTTGAATTTCTCCTGCTAGCCTCTTACGACATGGGGGTGGGGAAAAAACAATGTTTGGTTTAGTCTCTTTCTCTTGGTTCTGTTGCCTGGTACCATAGGTGACCCCAAAGTTTACAGGACTTTCTTCTATCCATCTTTCAGGCACCTGCAGCCATGGGCTGGAGCATGTTGTATTGGTGGCATATATGCATATATGTTGCATATATGCATATATGTTGCATATACGCTGATGTCTGTCAAGCCTGACAGGCTTGTAAAAGCAGATTTAGTGGTTCATAGGGAACTAAACATGATCTGTTGAACATCTGCTATGTGATACTAGTTTGTTTGCTTGTAGCAGCCAAGTAGGTTTAATTTTTACTGTGATAAAAATCCGTTCCCCTGATACAGAGGCAGCCTTTTTTCCTCTGAGTTGTTTATTACCTCTGTAGTCATGCAGAGCTGTATTTATCAAGTAAACATTTTCTGTGCAGCATGACCCTCAGTTATAGATGGGATTTTATATAGTCTGGAAAGATGATTTACAGAACCCTCTTACTTCTCCCTGGAAATCCTGTATTGAGTAAAAGTGGAAAAAATTTGCTGAGGTATCTGTAAAGGTATTTTATGAAATATTTTGCTGTGTGCTTGCTGAAACGTTTCATTTCTCCTTCTGTACACACGGAACCACACAGAACTGGTATTTGTCCTGATATTAGTTAACTGTATCGCAGAAGTTGATAGAAACATTTCTAGGTGGTAGTTTGATTCCTTAAAAGAAAGATTTGTTTAAACTTCAAAGAAATGGATAATAGCTTTATTAAGAGGTTTTTCAAATCCAGAAAATAAGGAAGAATTTACAGGATGCTGCCTGATGATAAGTAGCCTGAGTAGGTAAGTGGTTTAGACGTTCATGTGAGAAGTGTTCTGAAGCCAGTTGCTGTATGGTTTCTTCCTCTCTCATGTTTTTCATGAAAAACCTTGAGAGAGCTTAAGTTCTTCCTGATGTGAAACAGGAAACATTTTGAAATAGTGGCATTTTTCACAGGACAGGAAAACTTTGTCACTGAACTCTACACGATAAGTTAACAGTTGTTACTCCTTTTTGTTAAATGTAAATGGTTTACTGTAGAAAGCAACCTAAGGTTTCAAGATCTCCGTTTGTCTCTTCCCACTTGCATTAATTTCTTGGAAGAGGGAGACGTTTGTAATACTGCTACATTGTCAAGCGATAGAAACTAACCGCTATTTCATTAAAATCGATGCTATTTTATGACATGGGTGTTAAGATATGATCGCCCTTACTGTTTGCACACCACAGTTTTGCAGTGAAATTTTCATTAGAAATCCCACAATATTTTACATTTGGGGGGATTTAATCATTGGTATCATTTAGTTAGCCCACAGATTTTGAAAGCCCACTGGCTGTGGCACAGGCTTGCATCCACTGAGCAAACAACTATATGTAACCTCCTTCCCGGCTTCTTTATTGCCTTGGCAGGGAAGATTGTGTTCCTGTTGCAGGGTCAGCATAATGAAATCTGTACCTGTGCCTCTGCTGCTTCTGATTTTTGCTCCTGTGTTTGCAAAAACCTACCAAAATCAGTAGTTTCTGTTAATGTGTTCCTCTCTGTGTTGGTGTCATTAAGGTGCAGCACGTAGTCCATCCCACAAAGTCAGGTTTGGGGAAGAGGAGGGAGGGGTGATAGTTTCCCATAGAGTAGATCCAACACCTGGGGGCAGTAATTGCTTAAACTATCACAAATAGGCTCCCCATTGTTTGTGTGACAGCCATCAGAGATTTATAGCAGACTGGAGACATAGATCAGTCTTCAGGGTGATATAAGCTGACCCTCAGTAGATGCTTTAAATAGCAGTTGCATTGGCTAATTAAGTTTTCTATTTATTTCATAAACATACCTTAAATGGCAGTTCCATTTAACACTCTGTAAATAAATGTCTTTTAAAAATAAAAAAAAGACAAAGAAAAAATGGGGTGGAAGAAAGCTTAAAAATTGACTGCCTGGAGAGAGGTGCTATGGTGTGGGATTGTCCTATCAAGAATGGCAAACCTGGTCTTCTCACACTGCACTGGGGACCTTTGATGAGGTCTTGTAAATAAACATGGAATGAGGGGAGTTCTTACTGAGCTTGTATGATTCTTTCTTCTTTATTAAAAATGTTTTCAGTTGCTGAAACTTACAGCTAACGTTAGGTCTCTATTGCTGTTACCCACAATTAAAACTGTCTTGTAATTAGGATCATTTAAAAATAACTTTACATGCCTGACCTGTTCCCTCTGTGACAGGATTTGGTAACTGCTGATTAATTACTCTGTGGTTGAGTTTGGGGGTGTGATTTGGCTATTCTGCAGGCAATATTAATGTGGGTGGAAATTATTTAGAGGGGGGATTCATCTGTTCTAGGTAAACAGTATTGGATTTTTGTTACTGCGTTAGAAGAGGCTATGTTAAGAAGAACCTACAAGTTGGTCAGTCATTTGTTTATTGACAGAATTGTTAGAAAGAGGTGAGCTTGGGTCTTGTCATTTTTAAAGGAATAGTTAATCTTCAAAGTGAAGAGTAGGCAATTTATTTATTTTCTAGGCAATTCTGGATAGAGAGGAGAGCAAACATTAAATAATTTTCAAATCACTACAGTGACGTTATTTTAGAGGTGTGTGAAACCCCTGTTAGGAACCAGTCTTGCCAATCACACTTTTCAGCTGGATGTTGTCATAACTGGTTCCTTGATGGAGATCTGATGTGTTTGAAGATCTCTGAAGAGTCAGTGATCAAAACAGGTTTTAAATCACATAAAAGATGATCTCCAAGTGCATAGTAAGAGTGTTGAGTGGCCTTAAACTTTGTATTGTGGTACGGGCATGAATACCTGAGATGAAAAGTTTAATGCATGAAATTAAACATTAACTTTAAGATGTGATCATAGATGCAAGACTTTTTTTTATTATTATTATTCCTTTAGGTTAGCCTACCACAAACTTATGTTTAATTTACAGCATTATTGATTGCTTAACAGAAGATTTTATTTATCTTATTTCTTTAGTAGCCATTAGTTTTGCAGTAAAACCTTCCTGCATATTTTACTGCCTTTTTGGCTACACAAACAAAGGATTAATAAATAAATGTTTAACTCCACTAGAGTTAATGCAGTATCTGCATATGAATTATAATGTATGGTTTGAAAAATGTAATACATAGCTCTACTGTATTCTGGGTATAAGTTTGAAATTGGATGCTGCAGGACCTGTTGTTACTACCTCAGAATCTCAACAGATGGGAAGCACTATTTGCATTTTTAGTTCAGTATTGGAGCATGATTCTGGATTAAAGGTTCCTGTAAATCTGTCTAATGCACCTGTCTATGCCTTCTCAAAGCTTACCCTGGAGAAGAATGGAGGAAAAACACAAGAACAACTCACTATCATGGTACTTGTTCAGGGAAAACTGGACCTCAGACGCTTCTTTGAAAGTCCCTGCACAGTGGTGCCAGTGTCTTAAGAAGAACCTTTATCTGCAGTTATTGTGGAGCTTACATTAATGAAAGGGCAGACAAACCAGCATCATATCAAACCCAGTACTGACAGTGGGTCAACAGCAGATGCTTAGACAAGAATATATGAGAAGTGCTGTGGGAGTAGCACCGTATGCTTGCTTACCATTCTGTCTTTTAGTGATTTCATGGTCTAGGAGCTCCTGAGTTAGAAATCGCATCTTCAGATATGGAGTTTGTAATGGATTTTCTTCCATTAGTTTGCCCAGTGACATGAACTTCAAGCTTAATTATATATTTTGTGAAGAAATAACTGCTTTTTTTTTTTTCCACTTTGAAGCAGCCCTTCTATGCTTTTTCTGAATGTCTCTGACTCTTAGAACAACCAGAAGTTGTTCCATATTTTACCTTACCTATGTCACTCATGATCTTGTGGAGGTCTGTCCTCTCCTGCTGTCATCCATCTTTTTGTTACTTCTATTTAGGTGTTCCTCATATAGAAGCTGTGCTGTATTTGTCCTATGTTACCATTTTCTGTATCTCTCTAGACCTGTTGTATTGGTAGATGAAAACCAACCAGAAGTGCACACAGAATTGAGTTGATATAGGATGTGTGACGGAATTACTTTGTGATGAATTTTTCACTTTTGTTCTGCGTGTCTCTTCTAATAGCCTGTATCATTCAATTTTATTTTTCTTGTCAGCTCAGTGCCAAGAAGTTGGCACTGTCATAGACTGATCTGTTGTAACCCAAAGTTCATGTCCCAGCTTTGGGACCAAAGTTGGTAGTCAGCTCCGGGTCTGTTGCTATATATCTAAATTTAAGATACCTTATCTGTGGAGTCTTTTGCCCCTCATCTGACTTTCAGAGAGAGGTGCAAATCCCTGCCTTGTGCAGAAGGAAATAAGAAGAGTTGCTCTGGAAGCAGGATTCAGTGTTAAGAGGCACTGCTACTTTGCTGTAAGAAAAGACTGGCTAGTTAAGAACATCTGGTCTTTGCATATTTCTTCTTCCCCATCTGTCTCATTTCTTAAGTTGTAGGAAAAAGTGGTATTTGGAAATAGAATAATTGCTTAAGAATAGACCGAATGAAGTAATGGGCTAAAAGAAGAACAGTATTAAACTTGGGATTTTGTATTTGTGATGTTTTCCCTCAGTAAGTGTTCACTTGTTCCTTTTTCCTTTCTAATTATTTGTGTATTCTTCAATTAAAACTTCAGCAACCACATGTCATTCGAGTGTTTCACAGTTGTCTTGAGCATGTAAGATTCAGGGTACTGTGGCAGAGAAACTAAGAAACTGTATCTGAATTGCACCAGAATTAATTGCCTATTGAGAATACACCTCAAACTTGGCTAGTGCTTTCTGGCTTGGTGCTGTATAGGTTCTGCACTTTGACACAAGAAGTGAAGATTCATAAGAGTTCTGCTTGGTTTGCCCCCTTTACTGTCTATAGCATTTCTTGCTCTCTTCCATCAGTAGAGTATGTTCTCTCACACATGATTGTTTCTACATAAGGCTCTCCTAAAAGGTCTGGAAAAGTGATCCTCAAGTTTTAGCAGAAATCCCTGTGGGGGGCCTGCTTGTGACTTGGGTGTTTCTCTGCTTTAGTTGGCGACCATGCTAGTGCCTTTTTCTTATCTAGCATCTCTCTCTGAACTTGGATCATTTGGGAAATAATGAGGGATAGCACTCAAATATAATACTGTATGTTTTGTCCAGTCTAATAACTTTCCCATATATGCTTGTTGAATAGCAAGCAGAATATGTTTTCTTGCATCGCTTCCCTATTTCGTTAAAACTAAATCATGGCCACTCCCTCCCATCTCTACTGCTCTTTCTTGCAAGGGAGTATAAACACCTAATTTTAAACATGACTCACTTTTATGATTGTACAAGTGTACTAGATGATTATTTTTGAAGAGGAAAATTACTGTGACATCCCACAAAACAAACTTACATAGGGAGTAACCTGGATGGTTGGTTTAAACCTTCTTAGTATGCAACTATCTATACTTACCCATCATACCCAGTCTTGCTGTAATTGCAGGACAGGTGAAGTGAAGGACTGTTACTGCTTTGCACACGAGGGGCAGGGGGGAAAAGTTGTCACTGGAAGAAATCTTAGTTATTTACCGATAATTAAAACAAAGCACATGAAAGAAATTGCCATAAGTGGGTTAGAAGCAGATACCTCTTACTGATATGAAAAGGACAGGTCATACTGTAAGCTACTTCCAGGCTTTAGCAGACATTAATAGCTTATTCTTGATAGACCTTTTCAATACTTCTTTATAATACAAAGGTGCTACAGAAACTGGAACTATGATCTGAAAAGTGTGTTGGTTGTCAGAGTCAAAGCTTAAAGTATAGCTCTGCTCTTGAAAACTTTTTGTTAGCTATAGTGACTCGTAGGTGCAAAATCACGAGATAATTTTTATTCTGCAGATTTATATATATTTATACTAGATATGTGCACACATTTGCGATTAAGAAGCATGAAAGGAATTAGTGAAGATCATACCAGTAAGTATGTATTTTCTTTCTTAGGGCAGAAATGTCCTTTTAGTAAGGTATACCAAGGGTTTGCATGCTGTAGAAACCACAATAGGAATTGTGGCTAGCCATGACTAGCATTTATGTTGTTTTTGTTTAGCAGTACATTACGTAAAGCAAGCTAGGAGAAGTGGATACTTAGCAGCAAAACAGGGAAAATCATCATGTTTAATTACTTTGAAGTGCTAGGACTTAAATCTGCAAGATTTCTTTTCATCAAGGTGAGGAGCATGGAAATAAATCTGTCCCTAAAGATCAGTGGACGAGTTTATATGTGACTTCCTGACCATAGTAGGTTTGATTCTTCGGTACTGTCCCCTAGAAGCTAATTCATTGGGACTGGCTAGATTAGACAGACATCGATGAAGGCTTGAATTCCTTTTCCAATGTATCAAAAGAAATCTGTAGTCTGGGTTAAACTTCCATTTTGGCATTTTTGCATGTAATATCATCTACAGTATTTACCATAAACATGAATGCTACTAGGAAACCTTTCAGTCTATCATTTCTAAAATGTTTGTCATGTTAATGCTCATGCACAGAAACCTGAAAGCAAAACTTCCCAGGGACTTGAATTTCACAGAACAAACTGAACAAAATCAGTATTCTGAGAATATTGCTAGTTTCTCAAGTACGCGATAGCCCCTTTTCCAAAACCTGTAATTTTGTGTTTGACTAGAGACAGGGGACCTTGTTTTTGTTACATTCAGGTAAAGTAATCTCTTGGTGCATTATGTAACTTCTTTTAATTGGAAGATGGGGATTTTGCCATGGAGATAATGAGACACTTTGGATCTAATGTGCAGTTTTTTCTGTTGTTGTTTTGTTTAGTTGGAGACTTTGATAAGATCTGGCGTGAGCACTGTGAGGATGAGGAAACTCTGTGTGAATATGCTGTGGCAATGAAAAACCTTGCAGATAATCACTGGGCAAAAACTTGTGAAGGGGAAGGCCGAATTGAATGGTGTTGCAGGTAAATCTTAATGTATTTGAAAGACGGAATTGCACACTTCTACTTGCAATTATTTATAATACCAGGCCTAAGCATTTTTTTGCTTTTTTGCCAGTTTTTAAGATTTGTTCATATTAATGATTTATTGCTTCCTAAAATAAATACCTTCTTACTGTTCCAATTTATTAAGGAAATATAGCTTATGACATGTTTTGTTATAAGGTGACCCTTTTTTAACGTATCTTCAACAAGTAAGGTTGGTTGTTTTGGTTTTTTT
>VZTL01036567.1:0-10473 GCA_013400535.1 Scopus umbretta
TTGGTGTCTGCAGGGTTATTTCTTTCACATTTTTTCCTCAGTCTTCTCTCTCACCTGCTGTACAGCAGGTTTTTTACCCTTTCCTAAACACATTTTCCCAGAGAAGCCACCATCTCGGCTGAGGGGTTCAGCTCTGTCTTGCAGTGGATTGACTGGGTTGGTTGGAACTGGCTGTGTCTGGCACAGGGTAGCCTCTGGCCCCTTCTCTTCCCTGCAACACCCCAGCTGGCAAAATCTTGCCACCTACACAGAGCAAAAATATGTATAATGGAACTTTGCAATTATTCTGAATACTTGAACTAAAACCCAAGAAGTTCTATAATTCTGAAGAGTGCAATTCAATGTTGAAAATTTGATTTAATTTATTAATTTATGCTAGAGTTGTAAATAAATATGAAGTACAACTTTGCATTACAAGTTTGGTTTGAAACAGAAGTCATTCTTTATATACCTACATATATGCATACCTGCACACACATATACACATACACTTACATGTATATATGTATTCCATATGTGTATATATATATATACACATACATATAAACATTATCACCTTAGTTGGGTTTTCTGTTTTCCTCACTGAGAAACATTAAAGATGTATTGATCTAATGGAATATAGCAATTCCACAGAAAGAACATAATGTTCTAATTGAAAACATGTGAACTATTAATTCTGTGTCTATCAGTCTCATGTAATTATGTAAAAGATACATCATGATTAATTGCTTTAAGTTTTAAGATTGGTTCCTCTTGAGAAACTACTACAATAAAGCTATGTCAATGCAATTTGCTTGTAACTTTCAGTTTGCACACTAAGAAAAGTATTAACTTCAGGTGTACAAGAATACTGACTAGCATTCAAAATGTTATACCTTCTCTTTCATTTTTTTATTGAAAATCTTGCCATGATTAATGAAACACAAAACTTGTTATCTTTTCACAATTTGGGAGATAGAAAAGTAAGAACAGAGCTCTATAAATTCTCAGAGAGAACATTTAAATTCATGTAGTGTTTGTGAAGAGATTTTTTTTTTCTTTTTCTGTTTGAGTCTTTTTTTTCACAGGAGAGTCTAGGTTAAACTAAATAGATTAAATACTGTGGCATGGGTGAACAATGACTAGAGCACTCCATGTAAAAATAAAAGGAGCATGTATCTTCAGTGGCTTCACAGAGTCTCCTCTATGTCTAAGCCTACTGACTGAGCAGTCTGAAATAAGAAAAAAGAGTTGCTGAAAAATTTGCAGTTGACAAAATTGGTAGAGTTTATAAGTACATTAAAGGTTGAAATAAGAGTTTAAATTATTTTGTTTATTTGGAGAGATAGTTTTGTAGAAGAATCAAACTCACTAATAAAAAAGCTAGGCTACACGTCAAGTTGTAACTGAATGGAGAAATTTCTTTCAGTTAAAGACAATACATGAACAAAACTGAGATTCATTTCTACTTTTGTGATTGAATCACTAGTTGTGTGGTTGATTGTAAATCCTGTGCCACACAGGATTACTGCACACATATATGCATGTTTACTCAAGGATCAGGTGCATAACATGAAAAGCAAGCAAGTATACAGTACTTGTCACTGCTCCCACCTCTGCCTCCTTTGAGCTGAGGGACAAAATTATTCTATGTCCTTGCCCTAAATCCAGCAAGCCCAGAGTCAATGCCTGTACTTCTGATGGTCCACATGGTTTACCATCATGAGAAACATCTTTTGTACAAGTAGATAATAGAGATTAATTGGTTAGATCAAGGTAAAGAAAGATGTGAAAGTTGAAATGAATCAAGCTGAATAAAATTCACCAGTATAATGAAGTTATGACAGGGCAAATTTCTTGCAGGAGCAAAGAAGCAGACTGCACAATGCATTGAAGTAATTCTGCTATATGAACAAAGGTCCGGCAAAGGAGACCCATGAAAATACATTAAACAAGCATGACTGTTCCACTGGGAGAAAACACACCAGTAGGAGACTTGCTAAATGTTGTCAGACACACGTTGCACATGTTTATGATTTTCTGTTTGTATATAAATATTATACATAGGACTGTTGTAGGACTCTTCTGCTTGTCTGGTCTTGATAGAGCAAAAAATAGTAAGAGCTGTACCTGTAACAATACTCAGATAAAACATTACATTTTTTTTTTGACAAAGGGATAGAGTGCTTGTTTTTATGCTGAATATCAGAAATTTCCCAATGAAATATAATTTCTAAGACTGTACAGTTCCAAATTTAGGCATCCAGAGGTCCTTTCTTGGCCTAAGTTTTAATGAATCTTTCACTAGGAAAGATAGGAAAGATCAAGACAGTAATTATACTGCAAAAAGTTAGATGCAACTTTTTAGGGTATTGCAGGAATGAACTACTTGTGGGTTTTAGTTTTAATATATGAGGGATATTGATTTTCTATTTCAACCTTGGAGTCCCAAAAATATTAAGGATAAATAATTAAAGTGCAGGGACAAATCATTCTGGCAGATAAAGCAGTTGCTACGAAAAAGGTCAGCTTCGCATAGATAATAAAGTTTTGCTTACTTTTCTAAAACCTAGAGGTTTAGATGTAGAGTTACACTAAAAGAAATGCATATCTTGCAAAGAAAATGATGTCTATCTGGAAAAATATTACAGGATATGAAACTTGACTCCCTCATCAACTTGTTTTCTCTGTGGTTCCCTATAATATGAAATGTTTAGACAGAAACAAAAAAAACCCCTTTAAACAGATACTTTACATGTAGGCTTCTGTACAGAAAAAGAAAAGTGTCTACAGATTTGTGACATGTTTTTTTTGTCCAAATTCCTAACACTCAGAGGTTTTTTTAATGTCTGTTGAAATTCTTTAGAGTTATTAAAGTCACAATCAATTACGCACACAATGTGATTAACTAACAAGACGTAGCATCTAACAGGAAACAGTGCAAAAGCTGGCTTTACTAATCAAGAGTCTAATGGTTAGTGGGACCTTCCACAGCTGGTTCTGAGACCAAATCAACCTGAGGAGACAAAGGAAAGGAATGTTAGGATCAATCTATACAGACTTATAAACACTGTAGTAACAGAAATAACCATACTCCTTTTATCCAGGCCCCCACCTCCCATTGGAAGCTACTAAGGACAATATCTCAGCAAATCTTTCCCAATAAAGCGTGATAAGTCTTTTATTTATTAGGTAGTTTCCACAGAAGACATACAGGTGCTACTGAAGACCAAATAACCGTGTAACCTTCAGAACTGTGAATGCCACATACTTTATGACACATTGAGAAAAGAGGTATCTTTTCTGCTTTTAAATAATAGACTGCACAAATACTCCCTCCTCAGAGGGAAACAAAGGCTTTTTATCTCCATCCATAGACACAGAAATGTCATGAGAGCATGAAAAAAGGCACATTATTTTATATCTCCATTTCCAGGCTTTCAACATAGTCTGTAACCCTAATGATGATCCCTACCAGTGATCCCTAGACACAATATCTCAGTGAAATTGTTGATCTCTATTTTAATTCCTAGGATCCTTTGCAGAAGCTCAAGATCTAAGAAGAACCTGAGAGATGATGCCTAGGATGAATCTGCTGTAGTTGGGTTCTTTAGGTGCCCTGAAGCTCATTATACATTTGCATGATATGGTCTGTGAGATACAGGGAAAGAATATTCCAAAAAGTTCAAGGATCTTTTGGGTAACAAGGATAACACTGGTTCTTTAACAGCTGTTTCCCTTTTCCACAAGTTTCATCATTACAGACAGTTCTAGAAAGATGATGTCCTACTGCAGTCTCTTTTGCTACTCTCCTTATTACTCTCAAACTTCTAGTGGCTACGTGTATCCTATCTTGCTTTAGTTCTTTTCATATTCTTCTCACTTTTTTGTCACATCGTTATGTTCTGTGGCTCTTTTTCTACCTATTTTTAGTAACTCTAGAAAAATTTCAGAAACATTGCCCACCTCCAATTGTATGTGCCTTTTTCTCAAACCTGCACAAGCATGTGAATGCACATATGCAAGACCATGTTTACTCTGAGTCTACAGAAAGTAGACTAGTCAATAAGATGTTGCTTTGGTATTAAAGTTGCAGTGTCTTCTCAGTCTTACAAAGAAATATTTCCAAGTCAACTTTAGCTTTGTTTTTTTCAAAAAATGTTCTGTTCTGTTTTCAAACAGATCTCCTTTTTAGTCATTCAGATAAAAGATAGTAAGTTCCAAAAATGTGCCTATATTGATTTGTTTTTCACACACACAAATTAGTACAATGTTTTCCCTTTGAAGTCTGAAATTTGAAAAATTCAAACTACCCTAAAATTTAGCCAGTCCAACATCTACAGATATTCATACATCCTTCTCTTTCCCTTCATTACCCATTAAAGTATAGTATTTGTGCATTTTCAGGCTGTATAAAAAATACTTTCTTTCTGTGCTTGATCAGAAAGCATTATCATAACAGGAGTGTAAACGAGGATTCAAGAAGTACAGAAAATCAGATCATTTTCCTTTCACCACAAGAGTCTTTTCAGAAAAGGCTCCAGGGTAGCTATGATTTATCTTTATTCTTGTTTAATTGAAATTTTCATGTTTTACATTGCCATTAATTTGTAGGTTAGAAGCTGAAAAAATTACTACCCCTGTGATTTACATGTGCTTATTTTCTCATCACAAACATCAAGACTAAATAAATCTCTGCAGAGTTTTCCAGTCATTATCACTATTAGCCAAACACCTTCTCATATTCATGACAGGTTCTGACCACACTGAATTTGCCAGTTTGGGGATATGCAAAAAGCTATGACAAATATTTTTTGAGGAAAAAATACTTTTTAAAATGTATACCACAGGCAAATTATGAGCCTGTCTGCTAAACATGCCTGTTGATGTGGTTTGAAAACATATGATCTCAGCAAGCTAGTTTTCTTTTAATACAATTATATTTGATGTCAGATAGAAAAAAAAAAAAGAAGCAGCAGAGAAAGAATTCCTGATGTTGATAAGGAAAGATAGCTACATATTCAATAGATTGCTCAAGTATTTTAAATACAAAAATAACAGATGCCTTAAAATTATGTATGTGCACTTAATGAGATATTAGGAAGGCTTGATTCGTACAGCAGGAAAAATAGTCCAGTGCTTCTAACATAAGTGTTCTGCCGCTGTTTGCCTCTGGAGACAATGAATCTTAATGGATTTGGAGCAGTTCTAACTTTTTCCTCCAAAATTCATAACTGATAAATAATGTTACTGTCTCTGCTCCCAAGGGTTCAGCATCCATTGCTACTGTGAGCAGTAGCCATCTTATGTTGTTCTTTATGGAATATTTTTTGTATCAATGGCACATGACAGATAAGCAAATGTATGACTCATTCTCCTCTCTTTGTTGGTTTCCCTTTTATCTTCCACAACACAAGAACTATTAACATAAAGAGAGACAGAAGCACTAGGAATAGTACATGTCTAGAGATGCAGAATTAATTGGTATTAAAAACATAAATAACTGCAGTTTCTGTAGTCAAAAACTACAGAAAAACATTTTTTTTCATCAAAAACTAGAGACAGGTTGCTTCCATTCTTGGATTTTCAAATGGAAGAGCAGAATTTCTCTACTCCTTTATAACTCCATAAAAATCTTGGTAAAAGTCCTCTTCCTCCAAATCATACTTAATCTACTATCTTCTCTGTTCTCCTACACAAGCAAAAATCCTACATAACTTAGTTCCTCTCAATAGCTGTGGTCTCCACTATCTAGCTTCTCATATTGTGTTGAATAAATATCCAAAAATCAGACAGAATTTTGTTAGAAGCCAATGAAAGTGTTTCACAATGATTATTTAGTTATTCAAACCTTTATTTAGTTAAACAAGCATTTAAAATGTTATAAGGAATGCAATAGTTAAAAAAAAAAACAAAAAAAAACTCTTGAACTTCAACTGCATAGAAGATTGGGCAAATTGGCAGAACTATAGGAAAGTTTCAAACATTCATAGTACTGTAGTTTTTTGTTAGAGAAATAAAGCCCTTCGGAATCCATAAACAAGTGAAAGACATATGACAAGAAACAGAGTTAAGTCATTGCACATGTTTGTTTAAAGATGGGGCACTGGTATTGGTTTTAAAAAGAATATATATATTACCCTACAAAAGCTTTCAGTCTTTTCAAACTGTCCACACTGAAAGACTTGTAGAGTGAGATATCACCTAACTTTCTGTTTCCCAGAGTGGTATCTATGCCTGAATTAGTTCTCTAGACTTCCTTTCAAAATCAATGGAGAGAAGTTAGTCATCTGTCCTGTCTCAGATATCTACCTCAGGATGAGATGAATCACACCTTTCAAATAACTCCTGTGATTTTAAAGGGAGACAAAATGACTAGCTCATATGCTAACATCTGAAGTTTGATGAGAAACATCCCACTCCACAATCTAGATGGTACTCAGTATGAACATCACAAACCAAATTCAAATGTATGGGCCTACCTGTTCATAAAAGGCTGGAACTCAGCTACAATGCTGAGATTAATATATGTATTCAAGCAGTACCATACTCATTAGACAGCTAGTACCGACTGAAAGTATTTGGAAAAATTTTGCTAGACATTTTCTCCACAGTGGCATTCATAAAGGAATATCAGAATATCATTATGTCGATATCATTACAGTCGTTATACTTGCATGTTTATAAGGCAAATGAACTTGCAGTGACTCAACCTTATAAAATTCAATCCATGTTATTAACTTACATGATACATGTACATTGCACCAGGCAGTGTTAATAAGGATGTTTACTTCACAAGAAATCTGGCCTCTGTTTGTGCTTCGTGGTGACAGCTGAGCTAGCTCTGGATAAGGTCAGCTGGACACTGGAAGCTCCTTGGTACCCAACAAATTTTGCATTCTACCTGGGGTAAAACCTACCCTGAAAAAGCCAATTCAGCCTGTTTGCAGAATGCCAAGCTGATGTAGCTATACCATTCTTGTATCTAAACGCGCTCTTTCAGAGTATCACCACATCTTGCTGAATCTCCTAGCATACATCCACAGAAACCTACTAACAATAAGCTGTTTCAGTTTCTGTTGAAATCAAGAGGAATGATGTCATAAATTTCTGCAGGAAGACTTTTGGGGTTCTTCATAAGTATACAATGCATATACCATATAACAAAATATATAGCTTTGCATAACATGTAACAGACAACAAATATATCATACTATGATTAATAATGAAAGCATATAGAAAGGGAGGCAAGATATATGTGTAGAAGACAGTCACTAGAGATTATGTGTTATAGTAGTTACTTCTGAAAGTCAGAACCAACAGTTCCTGTCAAAAACAGGCATTTAGCTAATTATTTAAAAGGGCTGAGTTCTGCGTTATTGTAGACATTGCCAAGACAAGAGAAGCTTATGACAGGCATATTGAAGCCATTACGTAGGGTATTGTTGAAAGTATGACAGGCCATAACTCTTGTGGAACTCCCCTTGCATTTTAATACAGAATTCAGTAGAAGGCTTTGATGAAGTTAAATGCTTTGACAGAACAAATTTGGCCTTTGAGACAAAAAACCCCCATGGTTTTCAAAGTTTCCTGCTCTCTCTGGTAGAAAAAACATTAAATTACAGCACAACACTATTTGTTTCCTCTGACAGAGGATGCAGCTTAAGTGATGCATTGTGAATGTGTAGCTTAGCTAGCATGCTAGCTATTTCTCTTCATTTAAAATATTACCAGTTTTTATTTTAGTATTTTCAAATAGAAAACCTTAAGCTAAAATAAGTATCCAAGTATTTTGTAGACTAGTCCAGGAGCTAACACTTGCTTTTCTGAATCACAATATATATCACCACAATCAAAATGCCTTTCCTAGTGATTAAATCTAATGGCAGCATCAGTCACAGAACACAGTAGGTACAAGTCAGGATTCCACCTGTGTGTAAATCTTGTGAATGCATTCAGAATTCATCATCAAAATGAAGGAATATTTTCCATTTTTATGGTGTTCGGTAATATTAACCATTGAACAATTACTGTGAATTTAGGATTTGAATGACCTTGAAGCTCAGAGGTAGTAAGCCACCCAGATCTAAACAGACAAAAACCGATCCTGATCCATTTCACATGACAGAACTGTACACTGAAGCCTCCAAATCTATACAGAATGCACTGTTGTATATATAATTCCTCAGATGTGGTAAATTTGGTCAGAAAAGAAGTTTAGAATGATTTATCATATATAGGACTAAATTTCGTGGTTACAAAGTGTACCTCCTAATTTTTTATGTAAAACCAGCACCTTATAAACATGGTACCTCTGTAGTAAAAGAAGCAGAGAAGCAATAAAGTGCTGACAGGTTAACAGCATCTAAAAAAATGCTTGGGAAAGAAGGGTTTTGTAAGTACATGCAAATGTTAATTTCCAGACACTGGCTTAAAATAACTAAATAATTTTACCAGCAACAGAATTAAAGACCTACTAGCTATAAAGTCTTTGAAGTGCTTCTCAAGCCAGTTATCATGGACTGTCCAGTTCTTATTCAACCTTCTTGAATTATTTGAAGTAGAATCATAGAATCATTAAGGTTGGAAAAGACCTCAGAGATCATCTACTCCAACTGTCAAGCCAAAAAACCATGTCTACTAAACCATGTCTTGGAGTGTCACATCCACATGTTACGAACACCTCCAGTAATGGGGACTCCACCACCTCCCTGGGCAGCCTGTTCCAATATTTGATCGCTCTTTCAGTAAAGAAATTTTTCTTAATATCCAATCTAAACCTCCCCTGGTGCAACTTGAGGCTGTTTTCTCTTGTCCTATCGCTTGTTACTTNAAATACTGAGACCTGGGGATCACCGCTTGTGACTGGCTGCCACCTGGATTGAACTCCATTCACCACCAGCCTCTGGGCACGGCCATCCAGCCAGTTTTTAATCCAGTGAAGTTTTCTTAAAAAAAAACAACCAAACAAACAAAAAAAACCCAACAAAATAATTATCCTATTTTAACTCAGGATCACTTAGAAAAAAATACGCAGTTTTGGCATTTCTGTAGTATATATGCTTTCACTTAAATAAGTCTAAAGATCTATATTTTGTGTGCAAGACGTTAAACACAAAATGTCTTTGGCCAGCAGCCTGATTCACAGAGACTACTGTTTTAATAAGTGACTTAAAAATATTAATAGAATTTCACTGTAAATGTTGCTTTTTTATTTATGAGTAAGGCTCAGTCTATAAAAGGTTTTAGCATTAATGAGATCAAAACCTCTCCCTTCAATTAATGCATATTTGTGTGACTTAACAGAAACAGAACAGACGTTCAGACCAAAGATAACTGGGGAAGGGGAGCCACAAGAACCAAACCCATCAATCTTCCCAATGCCTCTTTTTTTCTGTGTGTTTTTATGTGTGTGTGTGAGAGAGAGAGAGAGAGAGAGAGAGGGAGAATGTGACTTTTCGTCTCTATCACAATATTGAGCTGATTTCTTTAGCCTTTCTAATGGATGGAAGCCATGGGCCTTTACATATCTTACAATATTTCTCCACCTTGTGAAGTGGTGTGAAAACCTTTTGCATTAAGAAACACAATGAAATCACTGAAGTGTGAGGAAGATCTAATAATATTTTGTAATGTTCAGCTTGTCTGTACATTGCTTTCCTCTTCACAGAGGAGACTGAAAAAAAGCCCATGACCAATGAGTTCTTTTCTGCTTTGGAAGGAACATTCTAGGGAATAACTAACAAGGTTTCGCTTTTTGCAGTTTTTATTTTTCTTTCTATAATTTCGGAAACAAACCTCAGCAATGAAGACTGCCAAACTTCCCTTGGGCCACAGACTGCAGTGAGTTTGTTTCCATCACTTATATGGATCTAGTATTTCCACTAAACTTTTTCAAGTATGTCCTACTGCTTTGAATTGGGTTTAAACCAGGCAAATTACAAAGAAGTCCCCATACTAGTCTTATCATTAAACTTGGTAAAATAAATTAATGACTATGTAACTAAAACTTTCCTACAAAAGAAAGAAATTTAAAAAGCACTACTCTAGTACACAAAGATGGAGCTCTTCTTCTGGCAAGTCAGCTCTCCTTCAAATCTAACCCACACTGGGGAGTTATCTGAGTTATCTAATGCTGCCACCTTTCAAAATGTTTCTTCCTGTCTCTCACCTATCTGTATGTTTTGCTTTTATAAAAAGAATTCATATCTGAAAAACAGTTTTCTCATCAATTATGACTATAGCAACTTGGTTTTCCTTTTCCCTGTTTTCTGGAATTAATTTTTTCCAGTTTCCACTTCTTTTTCCCCTTTCTCTTCCGTCCCCAAGCAAATTCTCTGACTATTAATTATGCATCAATTATAGCTTGCAATATTTTCCTCAAAAAAAAATGTGGGGACAGTGGTCATTCATTCTCCATAATATTTCTTAGAAATACTTGCTGCACATTTTTAATTCCATGTAATTCCACCTTTAGCTTGTGTCCTGGTTTCA
>VZTL01036571.1:0-33457 GCA_013400535.1 Scopus umbretta
GGGTTAAACCACAACAACTCCCCACCACCATGTGAACTGACTGCAAAGGAGGAATTCAAGGAAAGAAAGGTCCCTTACCAGGAGGCACAGATCTGGCAGCTAAGTTGGCCATATCTACGTTCACAAGTCCATCCATGATCTTCTTCAGAGTTTTGGTATCTACAGCTTCAGCCACACTGACCTGTTGTCTCAGCTGTGACAGTAGGTGTAGTTCTGTGAAGTGAAGCACATTGCTTAATGTATTTTTGAAGTAAGGATAAAAAGCTTGTATGGATTTGTGAATAAATGGAATAGAAAAATAATTCAGCTTGTCCTTTAGAGTCAGTAATCCCAAATAGCCAGAGGTTAGGTGTTTCACCTAGTGCCTGATTACTATTTCCAATCATCTCATTAAGTGCCCGGTTTCACAGTGACTGCAACACGTTATCTCCAAGGGGATTAGCACACCGAATACAGAGTAATTGAGACCTTGTGATCATTCTGTCACAAGTATCAACAGAAGGGACGAAAAACTGTTATTTTTTTAAACAGGATACTTCAAGGGAAGGAATTGCCTTCTAAAAATAGAAGCCAATGCTTTCAGAAGTCACTTAAGGTGTCACTGTTTGATACATGATTTGGTACATCTTAAGGGCTGCAGATTTTAGAGAAGTGATGTCTGTCTTCACTGTGCTATTTACTGAGTCCTGTATAGGGACTGAAGAACAGTGCAGAGGGAATATACTTCAACTTCTTATTATAAAGGCTGAGCTGAGAAGGGATGAAATCTTTTCTAGGTACGAACCTCTAACATGCTCATGGTTGAGCTGGCCCTCCCCTGTAAGATAGCCCTGTGTCATGTCTGGAGTTACCTGAAACAAAGTGGAACAGACTTCATGCTCCAGATGGCTTTTTTGCTTTTAAACACTCCTCAAGTGAGGGTTTTGGTTTTTTGTTTTGTTTTGGGTTTTTTTTGGGGGGGGGGGTTGAGTGCTTTTTGCTTGTGGCTCAGAGCAAAGCCACCTTTGAGCCCACAACAAGTATAGATCAGCTGAGATTTGCCTGCTGGGGTCTCTTCTCCAAACCTTTACCTCTTGGTTTCCTTTGGGTAATTTCCTGGCTGATCAAGATCCAGTTTTCATTATTTTCTGTTGCATATGTTGTGCTGGTGGGTTTTGTCTTTATTGCGAGGCTGTCTTCACTTCTGCTAGGAAGACTGAGACATGGCAATGTGCTGGTAAAGTCTCAGCATGTATTTGTGTGACTGGCAGATGGAAACAGCCAGTGTTTTAGGGGCTAATAAAGATGACATGGCTGCAGGGCCCACTGGAAACCCTTCAAAAGGCCAGAGGAGTCAAAGGGAATTCAACATGTTTCCCAAAACCTAGCTGCAAAACAAGTGGGGTAAAACTGCTTTGCTAATTCAGGCAGAAGGAAAGCAGGATATTTGATGGTGTTCCCATGCATGCAGCCTGCTGCTGACAGCTCGCAGCCTCACCTTTGTGTTTCACTGTTTGCTGTGGTGGGTTTTCTCCTTCCAGACATAGGTATGTAATCGCAAGCCCATGGAGCCCCCTGGGTGTTAGGTGCTTGCATGTGTGCGCATTGCTCCCATCTGCAGCAAGAAAACAACCCTGCCCGTCCCCGCAGATGGCTCTGTGCAAGTAAGGAGTGAACAGTAAGCAAACTCATGACGGAGGCTTCCACAAGCAATGCTGGTGGCTCAGCAACAGCAGCTCGGAGCCACCATGCTGATGATAGCTTGATGACAGTTTCACAGGCTGTCAGTGACCGTTGTGCCTGAATGAGCCAGCTGAAGGGTAATGGGATTTAATTGCTCTTTGGAGCACAGGAGAGACAGAGGGGGGTGTTTGGCACCATGGGATGCATTTAAAAAACACTTTATGAGGTGAAGTTGGAGGGTGAGAGGGAGTAGAAATGGATAGGTGCCATTATGGAGTGGGATGAAGCAGCTTTAGAAAGCAAAGGGGATTATTTGATGCATTTGTAAGTGCATTTGTAAGTGATTCTGTGCATTACAAGTTAGGTGGACAGCCGACACAAATGGCCTTGGAGAGGGTGGAACAAGGCAGGTTTGCCCTGCTGAGAGTCTGTCCCTCTTTGCTTCCCCACTGCCCTGTGGCTCCCAGGGCTCAGGCTGTCACCACAAACACCACATCACGGCTGCTGGGTCTGTGCTGCTGTGGGGCTCCCAACCAGTTTGGGGTCTTCGTGACTCCATGGGACTGTTTCACTCCCGTCCCTCAGACCATCCATGCAAGCCACAGAAATCATACCATTATTTAATTTGACTCCATCTCACGTGGCTTGGCTCTGTCTCTGCAGGAAGGAAAGGTCGGCAACATTGGCAAGGCAGCGCAGAAGTGAATCCTACCCAGCGGTACCAGGGAGCCCTGTCCACATGGTGCCTGGCACCAGCACTGGCTCTCAGTGTCCCCCTTAACGCCCCCCTTCCCAAGGAAATAAAAAGAGATATCTTGGCTCCTTTCTCTCCCAGCACACGTTCTGGCAATGGAGGAAGCTCAGTAATGGTTTTCCTTTCCCTTCTTCTTTCCTGTTCCTTTTGTCTGGCACGAGAAGCCCTGGAAAATCCAATTTATTCTTTCATTTTTCATTCTTGGCAGTGCATTTGAAGCGCTAACTGGTGCCACAGGAAATGAGCTGTGGTGGAAGCCCGCAGGGACCTGTGGCTGCACAGGCACTGATGGATTGTGCAAGTCAGGAGAGTAAAGGAGCCACTCTCTTCACATTTAAAGGTACCACAAAACACACTGCCCAGGATGAACACACCCACAGAGGTTTCTTGTTGGAGACTATGAGTATTCATGGCTCCTTCTTTGTCAAAATTCTTGCAATTTCCCTTATTTAAGAGTGGAGTAAAGGAAATTCACTATCTATGTTTAAACATTTGTTCCAAAACCAGCTTTTCCAACACAAGACTGCATTGGCTTTACCCGCTTGCTTCTAGGTCATGATTGTATTGTGTTTTGTTTTCTGCTTTGTTTATTAATTTCTCCCAAATTAACCTCTTCTTTTTCCATCTAGCCAGGAGATAATGAGCTTGTATGATAGTCTTTTATGGTGTCTGTTAAACACTAATTTTGAAGCACGCTAAGCTAATGACATGGGTAATTAAACCTCACACTTCAGGATATAAGATGATTGGTGGCAGACTCAGGATGGCTTTATTCCCTCCCCACCTCTACTCTCCCTGGCTAATGTGGCTATGCACAGATGCCTAGGGCCAGTGTAGGGGGGGGATGTCACCTTTTTCTGGAGCAGTGAGCTTTATGAGAATGACTAGGGTTAACAGGGGCTAATACATACCCGTGGTCTGTCCCAGTGTGCCAGACTTCATGAATGAAGGTCTGGGTGTCTCAGCAGACCTTGGTTCCCTGAAATCTCAGTCTGAGTCCTGGCAAAGGGATGCTTCTACCTGGACTGAGTCCTGCACACGTTACTGCCAAGAAGCATCTTGGACAGGCCCTTGAAATTAAAGAGTGACTCTTCTCGTGTGAACATTAAAAGTCATTATGGAATCTCTATTAGCTGAAACAGTCTTCTTGGCCAAAAGTAATGTTCCTTCCAGATAGCTCTTCACCTTGTGGTGCAATTGGATATGCTGCTTCCTTTCCTCATCCTGCACTTCCTGTGCTGCACAGACATTTAGGTACTGACATGCACCAGAAACAGCTGTGGATAGATCAGGAATTGGTTTGCACTTTGCTACCAAGAGCAGAGAGATGACAGTGATGAGAACTTGTGGAAAAATCTCACCCTGGAGCATCTATTTTCTATCTGCTTTGGCTCTGAAATAAGAAAGAGGAGCTCACATTTTTTAAATATTGCTTAGTAAATCGGAAGAGATTAATTCCTATCCCACAAAAGATGGAACTTCAGCATAAGAAAACAGTAAGCAGATCGTTAGCTGTTGGAGATGTGGTAAATTACTTGCTGGGGAAAGTGGTAAATTTGTTTTCTTGCACATTTGCACACTTTCCTCTTTCCTCCTTCCCCAGATAGTTAAGACTGCTTAAGGGCAATTCCTGTGACCCAAGTATGTCACTGACCCATGCTGGCATGAGCTGACAAGCACTCTATGGCTTATAATGCAACTGGCTTACTTTTGCAGCACTCAGAGTAACACCACTCTCGTTGTGGGGTACCTGTATTAAGCAGGCACTATCTGTAGCATCATTTAATTTTTTGAAGCAAAGAGAAAAGCAATGAAAAAAAAAAAAAACCCAAGGGAAAAGATAAACTGTAGATAAGTTTATATTTTCTATTCTGAACAATAGATCAGAGACCTGCAGTAACAACTACATCAGTGTTTATTGCATCTCTGATCCAAAAGCTGTCTGATAAATTCTAGCTAATTTCCAGACTTGGTTTAGAATGAAGCAGCAATCTCTTCTGAACCTCTTTTATATGCCCATTTTTATTGTAAAGCTATAAAGTAATTTTTTTTTTTTATGATTTGTCTTTTAATGTCCTCCAGCATTATGCCTTTGCTCATCTCTTAACTACCAGCTTGGTCTGACATGCTGCAGCCTAGCTCTGCTAATACTGAAAGACAGGACCGGTCGATGCTTCAGGAGTCACGAGCTTAGTTTCAGAGCTGATGTAAACTGCCACACTTGCATGACAGAAAGTACAGAGTCCTGGTCATCAGGTCCTCTGCGGGACTAAACAACAGGCTTTCCTTGGCAAAGCCATTCAGGCCCTGTCTTCAGAGATACTGACTGGGGCGGGAATTTATATACCCTGAGGTGAAATGTGCATTGCTTTGTAACTGAGTCCTGCCCTACCTGAAGCTGCTAGGACACTGTCCTTGTAAGAACTCAATAATATTTTCTAGTAAAAATAGCTGCAGTTTTATCTTGTCATTATTTCATTACAAGTACTTGCAGCAAGTATTTTTAGACCATATTCTGCTTTATTTTCAAGAGTTTGTTATTAATTTGGGCTATTAACTCTTGTAATGTATTTTCTTAAATTATTTTGCTTTTCACAATTATATGACCTACACATTTGAATTATTATTGTGATTTCTGTCAACAATTTTTACCAAAAACACTGTTTTTATTGTGAGTCTTGTGCATCAGTCCCCGCATTCAGGAGCCAAGTGATTTTCAGTGTTGCAGCATAAGTGGTAAAAACCCAAAGCCCCAGAGGCTTCCAGTTTGGAAGCCCAGCTCCTTTTTTTCTGATTTCATCCAGGAAACCCCACCAGGAGCCCCAGCCTGAGCAGACACCACAGGGGGGACTTCCCTGGGAGCAGGAGTGCTAGCTCCCCAGGAACACTGACTTGCTCCTGGGCAAGGACAGTGATTTGGCTACCTAACAGTGCCTGGAAGAGTGGGAAATCCAGGGACAAACATTAGCCTCCATTGAAACAAGTCAGTGGTTATGGTCTTTCTAAGTGCCAAACCTGCAAGCTATTTTTTTGCAACATTGTGTTAGCTATCTCCAAAGGCCTGATGTCTCAAAACAAGTAAAATAAGATGTTCTCCTTCCCCCTACTCCCACACAATCACCACATACTTTCACAAGGGATTCTTCAACACTGGGAAAAAAATAGAATAAAAAGAATGAGCCCTTTCAAGGACTCTGTTAATGGCCCAGGGACTGAGCTATATCCCAGGAGATGGAGCTGTCTGTCTTACACAAGAGCTGCAAAGCCTGCTGGAAAAGCACATGTACCCAAGAACATGTTCATTATGACTCCATTAAGCTCTGCGTTGATGTGCTGAAAGATAAGGACAGAGGCAGGCTAGTCATAATTTCTCTCCCTTTCCCCCCTTACTCCTACATTTCCACACTGAAACCTGGAGTTCCTGGTCTCCACCAGCCTCATGAACTTTTTTAAGGCAGAAAATGTGGTAGAGCAAGTGAATCTGTGTCCAAGAGAAAAATCACCTTCTCCCCCTCAGTGGGAACTGCTGAGGATCTGATGTAAATGAGCGTGCTTTCACTGATAGCAAATTACTTCAGTGAAGAAGATTTTGATGATACTGAGATTTTGATAATATTTTTGGAGGATGTGCGGAACCACCATTGATGACATCTCTAAGGACAGGTAACCTAATTAATGCTACATCTCTCTCATGCAGTCTGCTGAGCTGCAAATGCAGTGAAGCATTTTTTAATTCCCCCCTCATATTGCTTTTCAGAGTTCATGTAGCCTTTTAGGATTGGGTGCTCTGTGGTGCTGGGGGTTGGGAGTATGTTAGCTCCATCTTTTGGTTACAAGTGCTGGGAGAGGTGTGCGAAAGTTTTCTTCAGCTGTATATGAAAGAGATAAGTTAAATATTAGAAAATCAGAGCACTGGATGTCGTGAAGATGGTGTCACTTTGCATGTGATGAAGATGGTTGTGGGAGCCCTGGGCAACCAGCTCTCAGAAAGCAAGGGCAGGATTTTTGAAGTGCTGAGCAAGAACATACATAACATTTTGTACTGATGGCCATTCAAAGAGCCATGTTTGTGCTCCCAGAACCCCCTGCATGCAGGCCCCATAGAAATTCCTGAAGAAAATTAGATGTCTGTGGATTGGGAGTTGCAGAGTACAATCAACGTGGGGTGCAGAGGCTGGAAAACAATCGCTTTACATAACCTGATGTTAATTATGTATGCGGTATTCTTCACATGGAGCTTAGTGTCGAGTGATGATCTAGAAGTGGCACTATCTCAAATTAAGCTTAGACAGAAGACCTGGACTCAGTGAAATCAAGTATAAGCATTCCTGATCCTCACCAATAAATAGCAGACACTCTCTTTTCAATCCAGTTATCAACGATCTCCGATCAGATCAGTGGGTTCTTGTGAAAGACCTAATATAGCCTTGTGGCCAGGTCTCTTGGAGAGAGAGTATACACCTAGAAAACACTTTTCTTCCTTTCATTGTGTTTCTGGTTAATAATCATAGCAAATGGAGAATCGATTTGAAATTATTTAGGCTGTTATGATGTCATCAGTGGTGGCTTTTTTATATCTACTAGAAAAAAACCTGTTGATTATAAGGACAGTAAAATGGCACATGGTAGAGGACAGGAGAGTCTCTCTTCTGCAGCATGGTAGTTTGGTCCCAGTGCCATGTACCTAAGCTCAGGAGGATAAGTCCAACTGCTGAGACTCACTACTTACCTCTGTGTGTCTCGTGAACCTTTGTAAGTGGAATTACTGGTGTGGTGTTTTTGATGGAAGACTTTGGCCATGTATCACTAAGGGTGGGACAGGATGGGAGCTCCAGTTTTGGGCATGCAATTTTACTTCCAGTTGAAGTTTAGAAAGCAGAGTACATTCTCTGAAGCAGTTACTTTTACAGATAATGACCAGGTCTCACCCAGATGAAACCTCCCTGTGCCTTAGCAACTGCCTTCCCCTCCCGGGAAATGATGGATTAAGTAATCTGTGTTGCGGTGCTGCTGGCTGTAAGGTTGTAAATTGCATGCATGTGCTTCCAGAAATATGAGATCCCACATTGGTTTTTAAAGAACTGCCACAGTAGTAATGCTGATAAAATCTCCCTCTCGCAGGGGGTATGCAGTGAACCAAAGTCTGCTCTCAGACAGGCCCATGTATCAATAGGTGATGAGCACACGCCTCTGACAGCAGACCCTTCCCTTTAAGGGCTGCTGAGCTGAGTGAAATATCTCTTCCCGAGATGTTTTGCGGTAGGTCGGCTTGTTACTGTACGTGAACTATCGCTGAGGCAACTGCAGGCAAACAAGACCCATTTAGAAATAAAATGTGAATGAAACAAATCATAGAAACAAAGCCTTTCTGTTTCAAAAGGATGCCTCTGTCCCGCAGCCCTGGGCATCGCTGTGGACCAGGTCAGTAGCTGGTGTGGTTGTCCATCTTTTTGTTGGCTTCAAGCAGGTGATGCCAGTTTGTACCAGTCAAGACCCAAGGTCAGATATTCACGTCAGCAGAGCAACAGAAGTAGCAATGCAAGAGCAGGAAGCTCATTTTTATCATCCTCAACAGTGACTTAGTAGGACCTCGGCAACATCTGCCTGCCAAGGAATAGGCTGTGGCTCTGAATCTGTGCCTTGTGCTGACTGCTGCCTTTCTCTGGCAGTAAAAGTGATGTCTGCTACCTTGCACTTTTTGTCATCCAAGTAATTGTGGGGCCACGCTCTCCAGTCATAACAGTGCAGTGATAACAGTTTCAGTGACTTTCAAAGGCTTGTTGGCTTTGGGTTTTTTGTTTTGTTTCAGTGTTCTGGTTAAAGCAAAGCCTTGCAAGCTGTTATACTGGTATGACTGGGGTGTGCCATGTCATCCACAGGCTGATGCCAGGAAGAGACCAAAATACTAACTCGAGCCCAAAGGGAAAACATGAAGCTTTTCTTGCACTGTAAGCCTGGCTCCTCGGATGGGCAGCTGGTTGCAGGCTGTCTTGCAAAAACCTATTCATCTCATGCAAGAGCTCTCTCTTTGAAATGAGCTCCTCCTCCAGAGTGTCCCATCTGGGTTGCCTATTCATGGCTATGTCCTGTTTTGTCGCTGTGTTTGGTCTCCTGTGTGCTAAACACTGTGTATTTCCTACCTGCTGAGAGATCACAGTCTAGCTGGGCCAAACTCATGTTTCAGAGGGAAGTGAAATGCAGTGAAATCCAAAAGTGCATTTACAAGGCGGGATGTGATTTCACTCCTCTTGGGTTGATGGGACTGTATCTGAAAGCTGCTCATCTCAAGCAGAGCCAGTCTCCATTTTGGAGCCTGGCAGGAACCTCAACACTGGCTCTGATTTAGCTAGAGGTGGTGTTTTGGGCTGGCAGCTCTAACACTCTACAGCTGTCTTACAGCAAGGGGAAAAGTCCCCTTCTGGCATTTGTTTCTGAAGAAGGTGCTGCAGGGCTCTTCAGAAATGAAAAATAAAGCAGTAGCAAAGAGAATTGGCTCCCATCTAGCTCACAGTCACCCCAAAGTTGTTCGTAGCCAAGCTGCAGCTTAGGGAAGGCGATAGGACCTGGACTAAGGGGAAAGGGAGATAGTGCCATACTCTGCGGATGGGGACGTCATTGATTTTTGCTCAGGGCTTGAGATTTGACCTTACCGCTCTGGGAACAGCTCTACTGGGAAGCAACAGCTCCCGCGGGGTGTGAGCTTGAGCGAGATCTCCTGCAGGCTGGCCATCAGCCAGAGGGGCTCGCTCTCCCCTACCACCCAAGCGTGACCGGAGTCCCCCTGCCACGTCAGTCCCCCAAGGAAAAGTCAAGCAGCCTGTTAAATGATGATTTTGCAATACAGCCCAGAGGGGGGTTGAAGGAGTCCAGCAAACTCCCCGTTTGCATTAGTGATGCAAGGTGGAGTGTGGCAGCAGCGGGCAGCAAACGCACTGTCCAGCTATCGCTGATTCCCAAGAGCCGGAGCAGGCAGCAGCCTGTGCTGGCTTTGCTCCAAAATCACTGCCTGCTCTGTCCGACAGATAGAGAAGTTGCCTTAGCGCTGCTAGAGGGCGAAGTGACAAAACTACAATTTAAATGTGGCTCTTTCAAGCTCTCTGAATGACAGAAAACACCTGACACACTGTGTTGGGGAAGGCTGGCTCTTTCTTTCCACACGTTGACAGGGGCATTAAAATGTATTTATAACAGCTGGGGATGGCTTGCCCTGAGGAGTGAACTTAATTCTTAGTCTGCCAGGCACTCCTTTGTGAGTGACAGTGATTTGTCCCCTGTGTGTTCATTCTCCTTCTTGCCCTCTTGCATTCCCCTTGCATTTTATAGAGCTGTATTTGACAGTCTAATTTCATATAACTAATAACATTATGTAGTGAAATGAACTCAAATGTCCGTTTATCTCTCCAATGCTGAACTACTTGGTAAACACTACTTTTCCCACCTCTCCTGTTGAGCTTCTGCTGTGGTTCAGTCTTCTGATTTCCCTTTAAAAGAAATATTTTGATGAGAGAAGTGCTCTGACTTCTATCTTCCACGTAACTAAGCCAGGGAAGTGCTTTATACAGCCGAAAGAGGCCCTTTGGTGACAAGTTGCAACAAGTAACTAAACATAAAGCTAACCTGAAATTGCTTATTTTAATTTTTTCAGGTAGAAAGCTTGACAGCCTATCTCAATCCTCCCCCTCATCCTGACATCGAAAAAAAATGAATGCAGAAAACCCAGCTCTGCCAAAATCAGGGAGACTACTGGTGATGACTTTGACAGGCATCAGTCTGTGCCTCTGCAGCTTTGGGTCTTTCTTATTCACCCTTGATTTGGAGCCACAGAGATCTGGACTTTTTTGCCCAGCTAAGAGGGACCTTTCAGGTAGAGGGCTTGGATGCACGTGTTACAGCCCCCTCTTAGTGGGGGTGATGGTGGGGGGAACTGTGGAAATGCAGAGCTTCAGGTCAGTGCAGGACACCTGAGATAACTGTCAACTCTGGTTGCCTAATTAGAGGGATTTTCTTAACAAGACTCACCAGGAGGTTTGTAGCTGAGGATATACATTGCACACAGGCTATGACTGCATACAGGTTCCATTCACCCAGAGAAATGTCTAATGGGTTTTGTAACAGCTTCTTAAAATTTTTTGCTTTTGGGCACCAACATACCTTGGGGCAATCAGTTCCACTGGGTAAGTCTATGGGGAGAAATTTTCTTTCGGCAGCTCATCTTAATATAGCAGGCAGATATCTCCCTGGTACTGTGTGGAAAAGGTACAAACAAAAGCATATGTGTTATCATCAATTTCTTTATCCTGCTCTTGATCTTCTGAACTTCTATCATCCCCTTATTGTCCTCTTTGGAAATCCCATCTGCATCCTCTGTTCCTGCAAGGAAGAGTCAAATGCAAGTCACTTTTGAGGAACCAAACTTTCCAGACCTGTTTTAAAGCTAATGCTTTTAAAACAAATTTTTTTTTTTTCTGATTCTTTGTTTTTTCCATCACATTATGCCTACAAATAATTTGTTTTGGTCAAATCTTCCATCAAATTCTTTTTAGCCAGGTACAACAAAGCCCTTTGATTGAAAACCGCATCTTTTACAATGTAACCCTGCCTCCTGGCCTCATCTTTTCCCAGGCATGGCTCAGCCTTGGTTTCTGATGTTAGCATGGATTTTCCTGACAAAATAAATTCTCAATAAAGCAAAGGAGAGGGGGGAGGCACAGCTCAAAGCTGGCAGCTTCACACACCTCATCCATTCCACAGAGCAGTGCAAATTACTCTGCTTATTGCCTGTTTTGCAGGGTATCATAGCACATCCTCCAGAAATGGGAGAAACAGATGTTTTTGTACTCATTACCTATACTCCTACTTCCCAAGTGGGAACAGAATGTGAAGTGAAGAGTCTAGCCACAGTGCAGCATACCTTGCCCCTATATGTATCCATAGAATACTTGTATATATGAGGTGGGTTAGCCCAATGATTGTATATGGCATGTGATAAAGCAAGTTAAAAGCATGTCCCCCAGGTAGTGGGGAACCACCTCAGCAGCAAAGATTGCTCTCTGCCTTGGCCTTTGCTCCTTCTTCCGTGTGGGCTGAAAGTGGTGCTCTCTCCAGAGGGAAGCAGTGGTCCTTCCTGCCCAATCACCACTGCTCTATGGCTTGTTTATAGCCACAAACAGTGTGAAGTGAATTTGGGATATAGCTGCAGTTGATAGCACCAGTCTCTCCTGCTATAGGAAGCTGACCCACAAGACACTGGATGTTTCCTGCCCATTGAGAGATCGGTGGGGATAGGAATAATAGCTACTTGGTAGAGTTTGGGCAAGATCTGAGTGTGCGTTGTCCATCTTCTGTACTGTAGTGCAGTAAAATGGCTCTAGGTGAGAATGAGGATCCCACTTGCTAGGCATGCTCTAAACATGTACTGAAAGACTGGTCCTGCAACTGGTGATTTGCAGCTAGCCCAGAGACAGAAAGGAGGAGAAATTACCCCAGTTTATGGTGATGAAGCTGAATGCTAGAAAGAATAAATGAGTACGGACAAAATAGTGAGTCAGTGGTATATTTCAGCTCAGACTTTGAAGCACTGGATCTAGCCCTAAGATCCTTCTGCTCATGTTTTGCCTTTTTTTGGTCCTCAGCATGCCATGAAAACCAAAACCAAAACCAAGGAACAGTGATTTCTCTTCAGAATGGAGGAGGAAAGAGAATATCACATGAATAGCAAGTGTGCACTTCTAATTCTCTCAGCCCATATGGAGTGTAAATTCAGTTCTGAAGAAGCAGCCAGAAAAGTATTTAATATTTTATTTTTAATAATAAATATGGCCATGTGGCCATGTGTAATCAGAAAGATGGCAAGTGCTAGACCGTGAAGGGGTTACTTTCTGATGTTTCCACTGACATCAGTTCTTTTGGCTGGCCTCAAAATCACAGTTGATATGGCCTAAATTAGCAAAATTGAGCTGCAAAACTGAGAAAAGCTTCAAAATCTTTTTTTTTTCCATCCTAGCATTCTCTATAAAGTTGGCTCGACGACTTTTTTCCTCTCATATTCATTAATATACATTTTAAACGCTTAATTTAAAAATGACCGCAGTCCTTGATCACCTTCCTGTTTACATTTTGATGTTGCACTTGGAGCAAAGGGACCCCTCTTGTACTTCTTCTCCCTCCTCCACTCTCCGAGCTTTGTCACCCTCCTTTGGGATCTCTTTTCAAAAGATCAAGAGTAGAGAAAAGGCTTCAGATGGCATAAATATTGCAGGAACCAGTGTTCATCAGAGAACGGCCTCCTTTATGATCAATACGTCTTCCTGAGGGGGCATTCAGTCCTTCAAAGTAAACAAGCTGGGAACATTAATTCAAATGCTTTTATACTAAATACATATACATGAATTAGTCTGTGTGGCTGTGATAAATAAGTATTATATAAGTGAGGTTTAAAGCAAGCCACACTTGCAAAAAAAAGCAAACTCTGCATATTTGCTAGGCACAAACCAATTCCTACTGCCAATCTTCTGATGACTGAGATAATTTTGTTAAAGGACTAAAAGGAAATTCTCTCCACCTTCGTGAATAGATTGATCTGGGCTATCAAAATCTTTTCCTGAGAGGAGGAATACCTTTATGCTGATGTGTAAGTCAAGATATTTTGCAAAATGTGCTGAATCTACATTTTGCAGTCTGTCATTACCTGGGTTTGGAAATATGGTTGTTTCTCAGGGCGGGGAGAGAAACACAGATGGGGTTACCTCCACCTCCAGGAGAGAAGGTGGAAGCAATATGTCTTTATTTCTTTCTGTGTCAGATGTTAGTTCCTGAACTAGCCCTCTCCAAGAGAGATCTCTGCCCTCTCACCTCATTATGGTGTGTTTGTGGTTACAGAAATTTTGAAAATACAGTTTTTGTATTTGGAAAACTGGAGGATTTCCTCTTAAACCATGAGCTCTCTAATTCAGCAGGATGGAAAAAATCAAAGCCTTCAGCAAGACTTGGCCAAACCTCCTGATTGTGCCAAGCATCAGTGCAGCAAAAATGTATCTCTGGGCCCGTGCAGATGCAGACTTGGAGTGTTGCAGACATGACACGGTACCAGCATCTTGATGTCAATGAAAGCACGTACGCTTTTATCCCTTAAAAGAGTTTAACCCTTTTAAATTGTTGATCAATTAGCTTTTATGCACTGCTTAATTCCTTTTCTGCCAGGTGCTCATGTCCAGAGTCTCTGATCTTGGGTGGTGGTAAGCAAGCAGATCTATATCACAGCATGGTGTGTTGAGCTACTCAGACACAAGGATGTGCCTTCCATGCCCTCAGGCAGGGATGAGTCCACCTATTTTTCTGAGCAGTTTCCTTCTGAATCACATAATCTTCACCCATCACCCACAAGTGCTGTGACTAAGACTCGTGAGAAGACCAGCACTAGGACTATGCAGTGCACAAGGGCTGGCTTTGCTGGGTCGTTTGTTGAAGAGAGCTTTGTAAGGTGAGAACCAGGCCAGGCAGCTAGAAGGTTGTAGCTGAGAGTCAGTCATGCTATGCTCTGTGCTCTTGGTGTTGAAGGGTGAAGTCCACCTTTTGATTGCAGAAGGATAGAGTTCCAAATAATTTTGGCAAACAGTGTTGCTGGCTCACAGGTCCTAAGGCACCCCTAGGTTTCCCCAACTAGCCACTGAAATGGAGTTTCTTTTCATCTTACTCTTTACCATTAAACTAATGGGCTGAAATCTTCAAGTAGCTTGCTTCTGGTCTTTCCAGTTGGGGGCTGTAATTCTGTGAAAGGAAGACTAAGTGAATGTGAAACTACCAGCCAGGAGGGTCAGTTTTCCTGTGAGCATTCTGGTCCTGACATGCAACAGATACAATTTAAAGGAATTTCATACAGGAGGGATGGAGAAACAAATGGTAAATCCAGCAGACCTGGTAAGGTTGCTGTGAGTTGTTCCTTGACCTTGGACAGCCCCGCAATATTTATGTGCATTTTGTTCATGGCCTGCCATCTCACAGATCCATCTGTGCTGCCTACAGTAATGGGGATAATAAAGACTCCTGAGACATCTCCCAGGGTCTCTGATACAAAAGCCACAAAATCCTTTCCATCAGCCTCATTCGACACTGTTGGATTTGGTCTGTTTGTTTAGGCCTGTGCTCACTCTGTTCCTCTGAAAGTGTTTGACACTGGTGTTCCTCTGAAGAGTGTAAAAACAGCCATGTGTGCAGAATATGTGGCGTATCAATTCTGAGTAAAATCAGTATAATTATATATATTTTAATCAATATTTGCAGTGTTGTAAATAACTGGGAGGTAAGGTTTGACTAGTTTTTGGACTTACTGGATGGACATATTTTCCACATATATAGCTGGGAGGTCACTTTCTGAATTTATATTACTATCCTGCAAATAAACCTTGACAGGAATCAGAATAAAGCAAAAGCATCCAAACAACCTGGAAGGGAGATGCCTCCTGCACAACACATTGTGCAGGTTTAAGTGTACACGTCTCCCTGAGCAGTGCACCATAATTTGTCCTTTCATCAAACCTTAGTGGGATTTTTAGACAGAGAGAAATGCAGTTACAGCCTCTCTATCCCACTCTTCCCTTACTCTTTGTCTTGGTGTTCATGGTTATGAGTCTGCAGGTTCTTTTCTGATGTGAATTTTTCTTTTTAAAGGACAGATTCCCTGTTCTCCAGACCATATAAACCACATGTCCATATGGTCAGTATTGACATGGGAAGCCAACTGTACCTGAGCAATGGGCTAATATAATATAAGCCACCTGTCTGGAAGCTGTGAAGCAGGTTACCGTGGGCTTGTGCCCAAGTGATTTAATTTGCCGCAAAAAATCTGTTCCTCAGGCTTAGCAGAGCAGTGGGGTACTGGTACCAGTCCAGTAGAGAGCACAGCAGGCTGCTGAAGTTGTGCAAAATGAGGCTCTGGTGTACTTGAGAGCTTGGTGAGAACAGGGCAAATACCTACCTGGATTAGCTCTGTGCAATCCTTCCCTCAAAACATAGCTCTGTCTTTTACAGTTCAGGATTTTCAAATTACAGGGAGCTGGGCTTGCCCAGCCCTTCAAGGCCATGTGAGGCAGGCTGTTGCTCAGCGAATGGGACCTGGGAAATAAAAATGCAGCAAAGGGTTTCCTGCAGCTTCTCATTCTGTTGTAGTTCTGGTTTATTTAATTTGGCTGCTGCTATGTCTAAAGGTGGGGAAGACATGACATAAGCAGGCAGGCAGCAATATAAAGGGTTAGCTTCAGAAAGAGTTGTGGGTGTATGAACAAGCAGAAGCTGACACTAAAAAAGGTCAGCTATTTAAAAGGCCTGATTTAAATAAGGCACGCATCAGGCTGTACAGCCCCCAGAGGAGATTCCTTGTGTGGGTTTATGAACTCTGGGAAAGGGGCCAAGTTAGCCCTAATTATATTTTGTTTAATCAGCTATTTAAATAGCGAACTGTTTTCTTGGCTCTCTTCCCCATCGAGATCACATCTTTATACTCTTGACCTTTTTATTCTATGCAAGAGGCTCTTTTAATGGTTTGGACCATACTTCTGAACCCAGGTAAGTCAGCTGCACTTAGCTTGCTCTTAAGTCACCTCTCTTCTTGGAGGAGAGAAAGCCCAAGGTTATTTATTTCCCATGTTCTCAATATTAAAGAAATACAGAATTTCATTTTTTTCCTTTTTCACTATGCAAACTCAAGAAGGTCCTCTGAAATAAAGGGAAGTATGTTTAAGGATATAACATAAGTCAATTTCCAGACAATAGCAGGAACATCTTGTAGTTTTGCTTTGAACAATGTTTGGACTCAGCTATCTTCAACATATATATTACTCCTCTCTTCTAAAGCTTCATTTAGCTGTAAAGAAATGACAGGAGGGCAGAGGAATTAACTCTCTGAGACATCCACGCAGTGTATTTCAGAGGACCATTCTCAACCATGAATACTGAGTTCCCTTGAAATTCAGTAGGGTCTGGATGTGTATTGGCTGAAGAACAGAAGACTGAAATGATGCTCATGCCTTTCCCACCTCTTGGTTTGGGAAGGAGTGAGATCTGGGCCAGATACAGCTTCCTTTCTAAAGAGCTAATATCATAGGTTTTAGCCTAGAAACCACCTGGGGGTGGATAGAGATCTGCAGATTATCTTTGGAAGATGGAGACAGTCATATCACAGTTAGTGTTGTCATTTCCTTTAGAGCATTTCTAAGCATTTCAGTCACTTCTCAAGAGCTTGGAAAACAATTCAATTACAGTTGTGGATTTAACAAGAAAAAGCCACTACTGAACAGCAGCCAGGTGGATTTTAATGAGAAACATGCTGGCTCTCCAGTTTATCTTGTAGCTAGGCTCTTGCTTCCCAAGCGGACATGGAAGTTTTAGCAGCAGCCTTTTAGCTCTTTTGCCCTTGGCTGGGAGCAGCCTCTCCGGCTTTCCCTCTTTCAAAGGAGTATCCTCATATTTTAGTTCCTGAACTAGCCCTCTCCAAGAGAGATCTCTGCCCTCTCACCTCATTATGGTGTGTTTGTGGTTACAGAAATTTTGAAAATAGTGTTGTCAAAAAAAAGTACTATTGATGCTGCAGAAACCTGTCTGACTGAACCCTGCTCCCTCTCTCCCTGCTGCCCTCTCTGCACAGTTCCGAGAGGTCAGGTTCATCTCTGTGAAGGCCACAGTTCAGGTTGCCGTGCCCCGGTTATGAGCTCCTCTCTGGACTCGGCAAGTCGTGTGTGTTTAATCATCCCCACTGCAGCGCTGGCAGGATGCTGAGGGGATGGTTTTGTCTTTCCTCTGGCAGCAGGGTGGGATTCTGCTTGCTCAGGAGCAGGAGGCCACAAGTTGCTCGTGCACTGAGGTGATGTATATCCTGAGAAATACGCAGGCTTTCAAAGAGGTAGGAGCATCATGGTTTTACTGTGGGGACACTGATGTGCTTCTGGTGCAAATTCTGCTTTCTACTGTTGTTTCCTTTCTCCTTCCTTCTCCTCTTGTGCTGATGTGCACCCAGGGGTGGCAACTGAAGGAAAGTTAATATTGTTTCTGCAGTGTTGGTAAATGCAGTTTTTCTAAGGGGGAGGCCTGTAATTCTTTGGGACCAAGTGCATCTGTCCCCTTGCCCGTATACAGCTCATTTGCACTCTGGTCCTGAGGGGACAGACAGACTGAATTTTAAATGGCCGTCAGCACCAATCTTTCCTTGGCACATCTTGGCTTTAGGAAGAATATATGAAAACAAAGGCAACTTGCATCAAAAGGGTCCCTGGGCAGGGGAGGGAAGTATCAGTAAAAATCATCTGCTTTTGAAAACAACAGAGTTCCCCCTTCACTGCACATTCTCCTTCAACGCCTCTGTCTCCCAGAGGGAAACCGCTCCATGCATCCGAGATTGTGAGAGCCTAAATGAGTCAGACCTCCTTTTCCCTCTTCGGTAAGGTAGGGCAGACTCCGGGATTAGTTATGCATCTGATTGTGCCTCTAATAAACTAAATGTAATTAAAAAATAGAGCAGGACCATTGCATTTTAACAGCTTGGAGCTTTCCCTGTGGAAGGATCAGGAAACAGTGAAAGAATATGAAGATTCAGCTCCCCAGTACCTGCTGGGCAGCCTCTGTCAAGATTAACAGCATCTCACCAGGTTATTACAGTGAACATGAATACTTTGGAGGCTCTGTGGGTAGTTATGGTATCACGTTTTATTATCTTCCGCTGAAATGAAATTACTTATTGTAATTGCTTGTCAGTCACAGGCCAACAAATCTGACAAAGGAAAGCTTTTGTGCTGTGAACCGGGAGCAGGAGACAGAAGGGAGAAGATGGACTGAGCAAAATTCTGCTCTGATTTTTTAGGGGCAAAAAGGGAAGGCTGAGAAAATATAACCAGAGAGAGAGGGAGAGGAAGGGCTTCTGCCTTGCATAGTGAGCTGAGACAAACAATTCTGGACAAATGACCTAAATTGAGCAGGCGTCTTTAGAGCTGTGAAGGGAGTGAGCGAGCTAATCCAGGGTGGTGCGTTAGGCTGGGTGGAAGTGACTGCTTTGTGGGTAGAGTATCAGCCACAGCAGCTCAGCAGTTTCTCGATAACATCAAATATTATATCTCTTGCAGACACCGCTGAAGTTTAATGCCTGGGGACCACCAGTCGGCAGGAGGTGTGAGCTTTGCACGTTGCAGAGATCCAAGTCAGACAAGAAAACAATCCATTTGGTTTGTTTGCTTTTGGACAGCTCAGTCTTTTCTGTTAGACTTGGACTTAAAGGAGGGAGAATGGTGTCTGGGAACAAAGGTGCTGGGAGCAAAGGGGAGAGCAAGGGAGCACTGCAGATATTTGGAAGTGAAGATAGCTGTACCAGTAGATAGACGTGCTCTCTTAAGAAGAGCTCAGGGAGCGAAGATTGCAGGAGCCCAGTAATCGTGCATAACCTCTTATGGTGCAAGGGAGAGATGTGACCATTTTAGCTGCAGGCAGTCAGCAGTTCCAGCCCTACCAGGAGAGCGGAGCTCACTGCAGCTGAAAAAGCAGGGGTCGCCTTTTCCATCTGAAGAGCATCTCTCAGTTTTGCACCAGTGGAAGTCAAAGGGCTCAAGGTGTAATTAAGATGGAAGTGTGCCACTGATGATGCAAATGGTCCCAGTGTTTGCCATTTGCCATGAAATTACAGGAATTTGCCAAGTAACCATGTTACTCAGCTGTTTGAAAACATTATAGTAAACCATAATGGGTTTGTGACAAAAAAAAAACAACACACCAGAGGAAAAGAGAAAAAGACAGGCCCAATCTCAAAATCTCTAAGTAAAAGGATGGCCTTGAAAGGGCTCTGTGTCTTGTGTACAGCTATAGCCAGCATCAGGCAACAGCAATGAGTAAGACCTCAGGAACAAGGCAATCGTTCCCTACTTCCTCAGTCTTCATGCTGTTTTCTGGCATTTGCAGCTCCAGCTTCTGACTCAGAAGTACTGTATTTCCTTTTGCATCCATGATGTTGATATTTCATCACGTCTGGAATCTCTGTATATTGTAGTATCTGTAGCCTTCTGCAATATTTGAAGTATGTATCTCCATTCATGTATTCTGAACTTGTTACTTCCAGATTTCATTTGATGCCTCCTCACTGATGCTTCAGAAGAGACTGCTGCTCCTTCATGCTACTCACAAAATGCTGACTCAGTGACCAGTTAAGTCAAACCAGTGATAAGAAAAACATGGGAAATAGCAGCTTCTAGCTTCATCATGGGCATAGAAACAAACCATAGTACTGAACATGACAGACCATTTTGGAAGTCCAACATCACGTAGACAGCCCAGATGGTTCGTCCGTGCCACAGCTAAAGGATACAATCCTGCATTTACACAAGTGTAAACGTACTAGACTCTGTTCCAGAAGCAAATATGTTCAGCTCTTTAATTATTATTTTGTCTACTGTATCTAATTTCCTAGCACATGAATCCCTGTCTTGAGATAGTTTTTGTTATGTAATTGTTGTTAACGATTAGAGCTCAGCATTAATTAAACAGATCGGTTTTCATTCTCAGACATTTTAGTTAAGATGCCTTCAGGCTATTAGACTGGGAGGGAGTTCTTTTTTAAGCATGTCTTCATTAGAGCTTATGTGTCTTTTATCTGCAGATGAGGATTCTCTACTTCCTTTGTACTGCAACATCAACCACAGTAATATCAGCTTTTCCTCTTCTCAGCAGAAACTAAACTCCATTACTTTATTAGAGACATAAAAGATGCCTAGTGATACAATTATAGTTCATACCTTTTGTTATTTTGTTTCCTGTCCTACTGGCTGCTTTTTAAATCATGAATGATAGTACAATATTTACATACCAGTTTTACAACTTAATCTTGAAACTAGCTGTATGCCATGCACTGGTGTTTTCAGCTGGGCTCTAGAGTTTAACAATATCACTAACTCCTTTAAAGTTTATTCTGTGATGAAGCATCTAAATGTGGACTGCTTATGATAACAATTGCAAATTTTGTTAACAGTAAAGGCAGGAGGAGTCATTGTAATTGTTTGGACATCATGTATAACACAAAGTGAAAAATGTCTTTTAATAACTACTATTTTGCTCCTGTCTTATGTGTGAGCTACAACAGACCCTTGGGAAAGTCATCCAATCTTCACTTACAGCAGAGTTGAATCCATCACATTCCTGTGTTCCTGTAGTTAATTGTCTTCATCACTGGAATTGTGTACCTTATTTTGAATCAGAGTCTGTACCTTTTTAGTTTTTGATCCCTGAATCTTGTAATTTCTCTGCCTGATATATGTAAAGTGCCCTAACATAATGAAAATCTTCACTTCCATAAAGATAATTATAGGTGCTCAAGTGTTATGTCCAATTTGAATTTCAAAATGGAAGTGATTAAAACTCCTGTAGTCTTTAGTGAGGAGGTTTGAACTGTTCTAGATTTTCATGATTTTAGGGGGGGGGGATGCTTCTGTAATGAGTTAATCAATATCCCTCTTTAAGAGGTAGGCATTGGTTCTGTAGGTCTCTGATCAGATCTGATAAAATGAGCAGGGCCAGGTAGGTTTTGTGCACTGTATGCTGGTTAGTGTGAAACAAGTGCCATACTTTTCCAGGAAGGGAGGATTTTGTTACTGCTGCTTGTTATCTTAATTTTCTACTGGTCTTTGGGCTATAGATGATAAGGTTTGATGAGTCATGTTGCACCAGGTAAAGTATATAACTCATCTTGTACTCGAGATGTACACTCGTGGACATCTTGTAAACTAAGGGTATTATCCTTTATAAGATGATCTGATAGCCTTGATGGTATTAACCTGTCAACTGTGCTGTGTGTAGCTGTTTAAAGTCATGGCCTAAGTTCACTTTGAAGAAATTATTAAGAGTTTGGGTGGGACTGAGAGTATAGAAAAGGGCCCAGATTTTCTGCATTTTGCAGCAACAGTTACCTTAAGAGTTGCCCAGCTGACACCAGATGCCCCAAAGTGCCTCAGGTCTTGTGGCTCAGAAGCTATGGGAAAGAAGAAAATACAAAAGCAGCAAAAAAATATAACCTTGCTTTGGTTTTCTCAATATCAGGTGACAGAAGCCACTGTCAACAAACAAATAGCAGAGCTGGCTAAATACTCCTGAATGCCACTGTCCGGCCGTTTGCAAAAATGAAGGATTCTCCTCAGCGTGACATACTTGTAAGTGTTTCATCTTTTCTTGAATGCCTGTCAATCCTTTGACAAATTATTGCAGTTCCTTATTGATCATTTAGTCGTGTTACCTAACACAAATTACAATTTACTTATTTTTAGTCTCAGTCCATTGAGTCCTGCTACAACACATACCACTTGGCCACGTAGTGGGATTCTTCTCCTAAACATTCATGGTTACTTATAGCTTTATCTCAGTTTTAACCTTCTCTTCACCATCCCCTCATGCTTCCAGTCTTGACCTCTTTGAGGAGAGTGTGTTCAGAGTCATTAGTTAAATGTTAGGTTTGGTTTTATTTACATGGGACAAATATCCAAACTGCAAGGCTGGGTTACAATTTACTCTCTATCATCAATGGCAGTCTTTATGTTCACACCTTCTTCCATTAGCGAACAAACAACATGTAATATAGTAAATTGGAAAAAGAGTGAGGGTGGGGTTCTGATCCTTGCTTTGCCCAAACACTCTAACCAGGGCAGCCTCCACCGTCACAGTCTAGCCCTAGGGGCCTTTCTCAAGGCTCAGTCAAGTCAACTGGGACCATTGATTTAAAGTGATGAATTAGCTTTTCATTGCTCATGTGGGTAAGCTTATTCATCTGCTTTGCAAAATAAAGTCCTCTGGATAGAAGTAATGGCCAGGAGACATAATCCCATCCTGATTCCCCAGTATATCTTTCCTTATTTGAAAAGATTTATGTGGTTCGTTTTTTTTTTAATATAATTTCCCTTAGAAATGAAATTGTAACCAAATACATTGTGATACAGGTTTCAAGACTCATTTCCTTGGTGGATAATCTTAAATCTCTATTGCTCTAATTCTTTAACACTTTCAGAGTCGGTAAATTACAATTTGGTGACAGCAGTTTTTGCTCAGAAATTTTTTCCTCTGTAAGGTGTCCTCATAACAGGGAGGCTGCAATAATATAATAATTGTGTGGTATTTTAAAATGACTGTTTAAATGTGCTTTACCTCATATTAAAGTGGGTTGATCTAAACAGTGTTCTGTTTAAACACTGTTTAAAGGGACGTATTTAAAGCCCCGAGAAGCACAGCTGGCTTTTTTTTCCCTACCTAACCAGATAAAGTGTAATATACAATGCATTTCTGTAAAGGGAAGTAGAATGCACTTCTCATCAATTTAAGAAGAGCCTGTGCCAGTATTTGAAAAAAATAATTAAAAGTTGTTCTGTTTAGAGGAGTCAGCCCAAAGCATAGATCCTCCTACACGCATTTACATTTCTAAAGCCTGCTTATGAGAGAAGCATGTACTTCTCCAAAATGCTCCAATCCAACTCGTTCACACCGACAGTTTATATGGTTGGCAGAGCAGCCCAGAAGAGCAGTGGGGGGCTGGCCTTAATTGGGAACACTCCAGAGTTACTGGTTTGGTATGTATTATAAGGCTTCATCCTATTTTCCATCTTGGATCAGGAAATTTCACCTGGGAAAATGTGAGCATTTGTAAATAAGACTTTTTTGTGCCATCTATCACATGGGGTTTCAGGTGTTTGCTGTATCACTGAAGCAAAATACACAACAGACTAGGCAGAAGTAGAGAGGAAAAGGCCAGACTGCAGAACAAGGTGAGCTGCACATATCTGAAAATCAAGTGGGACTCTGAAGACCTGCATTTCTAATCGCAGTGCTTTTGGACACAGGCAAAGCATTTGCTCCCACTGCTTTGAGTAGTGCCTATCTCCCTGAAGATAATGAGAAACTGTCACTATCCTGTCAGCTGAGCATTTGGTGGCCAGAAAAAAAAGGAAATAAAATAAGTCATTCCTAGGAGTACAAAAGGAGCTACTGCTCTTGCAGGTAGCGGCTGTTGATTAAGAAATACATCCCGCTTTTTTATAGAGCTTGATGTTCTTTACTTGCCTGAAGACTTTTTTTCTCTTTTTTTTTTTCTTCTTTTTTTACTTTTTTCTTTTTCCAAGGAGAGATTGTGTGCTTGAAAGTGTGTGACATCTCGTTGCTGAGGGACAAAAGCTGTGACTGGGCTATGTTTTCAAGCAGACAATGCAAAGAATGCATGAAATGAGAGAAATCAAATAGGTGCTCTATCTAAATTCTGTAGGTCTAGTGGGGGATCCTCCTTGAAGAGCAGTATGAAAGGGAACAAAGTAAAAGCCAAAGAAATCGAGCAGCCTTGAAATTGCTCCATACTCTTCTTCCTGTTCCTGGGGCTGGGGACACTACATTTACACCAAGTGTTGTTCTCTCTAAAAGGAAACTAAATGGGGCATGAACAGCATTTGAAGTCCCTGGGGAAATATAAAGAAACTAAATCAGATTGAGCATGTAGGAAAGAATTGTCAAAACCATCCCAGGTGATAGAGTTATGGGAGAACAAGGAAGGACGTAGACAAATGTGGGAAGGAGAAATAGATGCTGAGTGCTGTGAAGCCTCCTGCGTTGATCCAATCAGGACCAAGGGCATCCTGACCTTCCCAGGAAGGAAAGAAGGAAGCTGCTTGAGAAACTGATGGCTACTTGTCCTCAGTGTCTTCAAAAAACAAAGCTGAAAAAGACCTAGCTAGTAAAAACCGAGGGCTGAGTAATTCTGACTATTTACTAAATGAAGGTCCTAGTCCAGGATTTGCTTGTGCCAGGTAAAGCAGCAGATCGACATATTTTCTGGTTATGGAGGGAATGAGATGTTCCATGATGTTACACTGTCCATGGTCATGGCCACTGTTGAGACTGAGCACTATTAGGTCAAGCAAACCCAGCCAAAAAAATGCTCACCCCACTGCAGTCATTTCTGGTTTATATAAAAGGCTATTTTATGATGCAGCCAGGAACCTGAGTTAAGGACTTCCTACTCATTAGCTGTCCACAGATCCAGAACCGAGATCAATGCATCATTTGTAGCCATGACTGGAAGAAAGGGAATTGAACAACTGTAAGAAATGAATTCATTGTCAGTGAAATGTGTCCCTTTTTACTGGAGTATCTCAAGATCTAAATATCTTTATGTATTATAATTCAGAAAAAATATTTTCTGAGGAATAAGAAATCTAGAAAATAGATGACTATAGATAGTCTGTACTGGGGAAAGAGCATCCTAAGGTAATCCTAAGGTATCCTAAGGGATACCATTAATGGTATCTTTGGAAGAGAAGAATTCAGGGAAGAAAAAGCGCTAGCCTCTCCTTGGGAAGTTACTTAGAGATGACATTTTGAAGAAAACTGCCTATAATTGAAAAAGACATGAAAGTATGAGCATGAAAAAGGAGCACCCTGTAGGTGAAAGCAAGCAGGTGCAAAAATGAGAGTGGCAAATCCCTCCACCCTTCCTCAGCTTCTTCCATCTGCAAATAAGTTACAAGATAAATTGTTTAGAAGGGAATAATGGACATGGTGAATTAAAATTGAAGTAACAAAGGCTAGAAAAGCAATGCACGGAAATGAGAATAAATGAAAAATACCCCTGACTCCTGTTGTGTGAAGATCAAGATCTGTCATCTAATTACGCATTCCATGGTATGTATAAGGGATGGTACGGGAGATGGCTCTCCAAATTTTTAGCCTTGTCTCTATGCTCAGAGTTGGCTGCAAGTTAGCAATCCTCTCCTGCAACCAAGTCCATCTATAATGAGTATGTGTGGGATAGATAATTTTCTTCTCTCCATCTGAACGTTGTCCTGGTTTCAGCTTAGTTCCTTTTCTTCCTAGTAGCTGCTATAGTGCTGTGTTTTGGACTTAGTATGAGAACAATGCTGATAACGCGCTGATGGTTTAGTTGTTGCTAAGTAGTGTTTAGTCTAGTCAAGGGCTTTTCAGCTTCCCATGCTCTGCCAGGTGCACAAGAAGCTGGGAGGGAATGCAGGCAGGACAGCTGACCCAGGCTGGCCACAGGGCTATTCCATACCACCTGATGTCATGCTCAGTATAGAAACTGGGGGAGCTGGCTGTGGGGGCAGCGATCGCTGCTCGGGGACGGGCTGGGCATCGGTCAGCGGGTGGTGAGCAATTGCATTGGGCATCACTTGTTTTGTATATTCTATTATTATTATTATTATTATTATTATTATTATTATTATTATTATTATTATTATTATTATTATTATTATTATTATTATTATTATTATTATTATTATTATTATTATTATTATTATTATTATTATTATTATTATTATTATTATTATTATTATTATTATTATTATTATTATTATTATTATTATTATTATTATTATTATTATTATTATTATTATTATTATTATTATTATTATTATTATTATTATTATTATTATTATTATTATTATTATTATTATTATTATTATTATTATTATTATTATTATTATTATTATTATTATTATTATTATTATTATTATTATTATTATTATTATTATTATTATTATTATTATTATTATTATTATTATTATTATTATTATTATTATTATTATTATTATTATTATTATTATTATTATTATTATTATTATTATTATTATTATTATTATTATTATTATTATTATTATTATTATTATTATTATTATTATTATTATTATTATTATTATTATTATTATTATTATTATTATTATTATTATTATTATTATTATCTCTTTCTCTGCTGTTCTATTAAACTGCCTTTATTTCAACCCATGGTTTTAGTTCTTTTTTCAGTTCTCTCCCCCATTCCGCCGGGGCGGGGGGAGGGTGAGCGAGTGGCTGTATGGTGCTTGGTTGCCAATCGGGGTTAAACCACAACAAACGTGAATAAATTATTTCAACTATTAATGGAATTAGAAGAAATTTCCAGGAAAAAAAAAAAAGCATCTTAAACAAACTGCAGTGACAGTCTACAGCTTTATGGCTCTAGACAGTATATGAGCAAGCCTTCTTCAGAAGGACTGATTTTTGTTCCCCACAAGAAAATGAAAAAAATTTCATTAAACAGTTACATTTGGAAAAAAGGAGAATTAAAAAAAAAAAAAAAAAAAGGCAGGCAGGGGGAGCTCTTCAGATCCTGAGCAGCAGCAGGTATCTATTCAAACTCAGGACAAGAGAAGCTCAAAATCCGGGAAAGAAAATGCTTGTTTTTCTCTGATGAGGATACAGCATGGAAAAGGTACAAGAAAGGCAGAGAATATAGATGATCCCTGCAGGATAAAGGTCTTGTCTCAGTCAACATTTACTCTCTGGATGAAGGAGATGAAATCATCCCAAATGTACACAGTGCTCTGTCTCTTCTTTATACCCTTTCCCAGAAGTGCAGTCTGAGGTGTTTCAACCTGCAATGGTGGTATTAAATTACAGAGTACAAGGATTTTCCTGTGCTTCCTTCCCCAGCAGAGAACAGTAGGCCATCAAGTAGGTTGTAGCAGTATGGATAAGCTCCCTAGTATCCACACGTAGCGCTGCTGAAAAGGAGCTTAAAAGACTCTGAATCCCTTTGATGATATTCCTTGTCCCAGATGGCTGATTGATTTATGAACATGGAAGAATCACAAGTCCACCAATGCCAGCCCAACAACCAGTTTGTTTGGTTAAATGTAGAAAAGGCTCAAAATTACCAGTCTTCATGTTTACAGGGATGTTTTTTGTTAAATATTTATGTCAAACTCACTGTCCTCCCCCAGAAAAAAATTCAGCCATCAGTGTGATTGAAAATAGTAGGGGACTCTTGCCTTTAACTGTCAATTTCGTTAAGCAAATTTAGCGGTACAGATTTTATAATATTTCAGCTTTTCTTTAAAAAGTGGCAAGTAAAGGGTGACAAATCCTGCAGAACTTCTCCCTGGCTTTGCTGCTTCGTTGCTTGGTTCTGGGAATTGCAGCAAAACAGTCATGCGGAGCCCTCCAGCCCCAGGGCTCGTGTAGCTCATGTTCACCTGTTGCTTTTGTCTAGGAGAACTGAGGGTCTCAAAGTCATGAGAGGATGGTTGGAAGAAAATAAGTTTGATATGTTTGCCATAAATCTGTGAACCAAATAGCCTTTCAAGTATATTTTGTCTAGGTATTTTAATGTTTTTTCATTGTATTTGGATGTGCAGATCAGTACCTTGCTGCTCCTGTATTACTGTAGCTGTCCTTAAGGCAGAGTTGAATCCAGCACAATGTCTTGTTGGTAGGCTAGTGTGTTGTTAATGTCCAAGAGGAGAGAGCAAAGGTTGTTTTCAGAGAGGTTTCTGAGGTGCATGTTGACTACGTGTATTTCAAGCAGATTTTTGCACCCAGTTTCCCACTTGCTTATCCTAAATACCCAAATAACAAGATTTCTGTAAAGCAGCATGGGTTTTGGCCATCTTCTAGACTGTGACTGTAACTGTGTGAAGCCTGCCACCCTGGTGCTTAAAAAAAAAGGTAGGTTGTATCATTGTACTACAGAGGTAAAAAAGATTTCAGCAAAGGCCACGATTTTCTTAAGAGCCTTGGAACTGTGTGTTTAGTCCCTGTCAAATCTCAGTGAGATTTTGGATACTTAGAGATGCCTTCCAAAAAAAACCCCCAAAAACCTCTGTCTGAATATTTTTCCATGTTTGCTGCTCCCCCCATCCAGCAACCCACAACTGCACCTGCTTGCATATCACTGTTTATTCCAAGAGGTCTCTAGGCTTCGTCCAGAGGGAACGTGCCCAGAACAGGCTGAAATGTTTTGGAATAAGCACTGCGGCATTTGAATTAGGACGAACCAGACCAGGCAACAGGAATGACTTATAAAAGACGGCTGACTGCTGTCTATGCTGAGATCACTCCAACAGTGAATTTGGAAGTAATGGGGTAATAGGGAAATATATTCAGAATTAATGTACTCATATAAATATTGTACAGTAAATTATTTGCCAAATAGCATTCATTACTTTGCAGCAGAGGTCAAATAACGTAGAAAATGTATTTGTGAATAAATTATTCAACAATTAATGCAAAACATAGCAGCTAAATTATTCACAGAGACTAATCCAACCAGTTCTAATTCATTTCCACTTTGAAAGTGTTTCTGGGTACACCTACATGAGCATTTCAGCTGGGGTCATGGGGGTACTTTTGAAGTGAATCTCCCGGCTGCCAGCACTCGCACAGCTTCAGCTCCCATCGCTGCGCCGCTTCACAGTACGTGAGTGGGATTTGGGGGAAGCCAGACTGGGAGATGCACTCTGGGAGAGCCAGTAATGTGCTCCCTCCACAGCACATGAGGGTCAGTCCTCCTCCACACCGGAGTGACCATCCTGCAAAACACATGTGATGGGGCTGCCGTGTCCTCAGTGTTGGCTGTTTCTCTCTATGGATCTGTTTCTGCAGTGCCACAGTGCTGGCTAACTGGGGTGCAGCCTGTGGGGAGGCCACACACCACAGGCAAGTCCCGTAGGAAAGCTGAGGTCCTGGTGCTCCTCAGTGGTATGGGATAGGGGGAGGAGGAGTGAAATGACAGCAACATAGGATTTGTGCAAGAACGCTGCCCTGTTTCACCCACCCCAGCATGGAAACCTCAGCTGATGGGAAAGGTGTTTGATCAGGAGCTGCTTTTCAGAGGGGCGCTGGCGAGCAAACTTACTGTGATATCAGTGCATGGCTTTCACAGCCAGCAGAGACCATTACTCTTACCCTCTGCATGCTGCAATTACTGAATTTCATCCACTAAGGCCTGTGCGGAGCCTGATAACTTGTGCTTACCTACATAAATCCATAAAAGTATTTATTTTTGACTTGAAGACACAAATAACCTATTGCTTTCCTGGACCATTTCTCCCAGTGTTGACTACCCTGCTGTAAAAAAAAAACCAAAAACAAAACCAAAAAAACCCAAACCAACCAAAACCAAACTCCCTGCCAATTATTCTTAAATTGAATTTTGTTTTGAGAACAACTTCACTGGAAGTTGTTATGCCCCTTCCCACCAGCTCAAAGATTTTTTACTAACCAAAACTCTTTCTGCTTATGGATCCTAATATTCTTTTTTAGTTAGAGAAGTGGTTTGACCTCTGTCAGCTTCAACTTGTGAGATCATTTCTTGATCCCTCAAATCATGGATGTGCAGAAGAGACTCAAACTCCTGTTTATTGGGTGTGTTCAAAGAGAAGGTAAGCGGACCTCCATGAGGTATTTAATTACTGGTTTGACTAATAACATATACCTGGAATAATGGCACTGCCTCTGCTCATTAGCATTTACTTTTCTTTTTTCTACGGCAGGGAATGAACAGTACCATTTTGCAATGGCAACATAGTCAGTTCCTTTGCAAAGGGCCCCCCGTGTTGGGGTGGTTTTGAGGGGCTGTCAGACCTGCTTTGCAGCATGACAGCTCTGATTTTGTCAGAGCCCCAGATGCACATTCACAGGACCGAGGAAAGGCTGGGGATTCTCCATGGCTGCTGTAATGCCAGTCAAGTTAATGGAAGCACAGGAGGGAGACAAGAATTACATATGTATTAAGGAGGTTAAGACATGTCAGCAAAGATGACTGAAAAAATACCATTTTTTTGTAGTTGATTGCAGTTCAGAGTAACAAAAAGTACAGTGTGCTTCTCAAGGTAAAATCTGAATGCAGAGAAACACAAAAGAGAAACATAGTAAATTCACATATTTCGAGACCCCGTGTTTCCTTTGTACAAGCAAGCAAGCTGCTTTGCCAGCAGTGTTCCCCAGTTGCTCCAAGAAAGCCACTGAGTCCACTTGTTTAGGGAGCCACTAGTTGGTGAGTGGGTTTCCTTCTGAGCAGAGGCACCTCATGGGCCCATGGCACACATGGGTCACTGGTGGTCTCTAGCTGTCTAGCTTGATGGTGGCTTCTGTTTGAATTTCATTGTATGGAGTCAGTATTTCTGGGTGCACATTCAGGAGTGCAAGCAGGAGTTGCAGCAGAAAGTGGTGCAGAGCAGCAGGAGGTGGTGCAAGTGCATGAGATGGGGCACAAGCACAGGGATGTAGTGCAGGTGCAGGAGCAGGAGGTGGTGCAAGTGCACAACATGGGGCATGAGCACAGGGATGTAGTGCAGGTGCAGGAATGGCAGGTGCAGGAGGTGATGGAGGAGCAGAAGGCTGTGTGGGTGCAGAAGCAGCAGGTGCAGGAGGTGGTATGGGTGCAGAAGCAGCATGCAGGAGCAGCACGGTGGGTTAGGAGCTTGGTTTGGACACAGGAGCTGGTGCAGGAGCAGGGGTGGTGCAGGAGCAGGTGCAGGGGTGGGGCTTGTCCCAGCTTGCTTAATTGCCTGATTGCCCAAGTGGGCTCAGATGTGCACCTCTCCTCACCCAGTCCTCAGCTCCTCAGAGCAGCCATTGCCCAGGCAGGCAGCCAGGAGGTGTGGGTGTCATGGCAAGGGTCCCCAGTGTGGGTCTGGCACCTTCACAAGTGGCGGAGGCCACCCAGGCAGCACCAGTCCCTTCAGTGGGTGCCTGAGGGGAGCCCCATACAGGCCTGCAAGTTGAGACCCTGGGGACCTCTCCCTTCCTCTTGCCTGTCCTGACCTGGCTCATCACATCCACGTAGGATTTGGTCTTCGAAAGGTGCAAGTGTGCAGGTTGGTCAGTCCTGAGGCTGGTGCCATCTGCTCACCACGTGGCATGAAGCTGGAAAGATGGGTCCCCCTTTCCTGGTGGAAAAGGGCATAAAGTGGCACCTGGTCCCAAGGGTGGGGGGGACTGTGGGGTGAGGCAGTGCTTTGGGCTTTTATGAGGAGAGAGGGAAGGGGTAAAATGCTCTTTCAAATGGGGACCTCCGGCGACCTGTGTTGTGATGGGGCCACAGCATGGTTATTTTAGGGCTGCTGTGAAGAACTGAGAAATGGTGGGCTTCTGTCACGCGGTCTGTTAGAGGCCAGAACTCACAGAGGTCTGCAAGAAAGCTGCCCTGTGAGGGTATGAAAAATATGCTGTTGGAGGAGGTAAATGTTTCTCTGGTTATTTCTTTCCTCAAGCAGCGAAGTGTGATGTTGGGTGGTTGCTGTCAGGCAATTTTCTTTTCCTTCTGAGCCCTGTTCGAATCAGCCTGCTAATACTGCTTGCAAGTGGAGGGGCAATGCACTCCACCCAAAAAATCAACATTTTAACCTGTCCATTTTGCCAGAGAGACAGGTTTGCAAGTTCAGAAATGTTTGGAAACCAGAATCTCAGTGAATCTGTGCCCTGTGACAAGGTGTTACAGGCATTTGTTGATAGCTGCTTCCAGCACAGACAGGGCATGGTGAGGTACATGAAAAATACCCAGACTTCCAGCAGCTGAATCTGTGGTGTTTATTTGGATTTGGTTTTGGGAGATGGGGTTTAACATAGTCTTTGTTTGATAGAGTGGAAGTCTTACCTGAAGTGAATGAACATTTTTCTCTCATTGTCTATTTCAAGGATGTACTATTTTAAGATAGCTGTTGTCTTTTAATATTCCTTACTTTTTTTTTTTTTTTTTTACTTTTTTTCCCATATAACATAACCAAAAATTTGGAACAGGCACTTNTTGACGGAGCTCAGGCTCAAAAGCGGGTTACCGTGGCTTAATGAATTATCTTGCATTAGCTGAACAATGTGTGCCTTTACCCAAAATGTGAGATAAAGCTACATTAGAGAACACCTCTGTTGTTGAGGTTTAAAATGGGTAACCTGGTGTTTGCTCCGTTTTCGGTGTATGCCTGGCAGCTGTCTGCCTGGTGATCAACAAAAGGTGGCAGTGTTTCTATTGCTGGCTCTTCATTTACTGCGCTGTCTGACAGAAGGGCATTGTGACTACACAGAAATATACTTTTTATAATCACCTCTAAGAATATTATGACAGACGATTAATAATCTGACAGCAAGGTAACTATTTTTAATAGCTTTAAATGGACATTTTATTTCATCTATGAACCAATCCTCACTGTAATCCCATTACTGCAAAAAAAAAATTTAGGTGGCTGAGTATGTGCTGGCCTTTCTCTGCCTCAAAAGCTTGAGGGCAGAATTGACCTGCTGGGGCATGTCAGTGTGGCAGCAACTTAGTTATAAGACATCTTAATTAGCCTCGAAGCAATATCTGTTTGGTTTTGGGTGGTGATTTTTTTTTCGGAGAGAGAATTTCATGGGTGTGAGGATACACACCTGTTTTGCCAAGGGGGAACACTGAAGTGTGCATGGCATACTCCAGAGTGCCGGTTTTCCTATTGCACAACATAAAACTTCATCCAGAGTCTGCTGAACTGAGTTTATACAGTTTGCAAGGTGAACCTGGAGCATTCCTAGCAACTTTTGTGAGCGTCAGATGAGATTTTTGCATAGCTGACAACTGCCCATTGGTACGTAAGCGTCCTTGGTAAGGCTTATTCTGCTATTCTGATCACAGGTGCAGGCTTCCTTATTCCTGGTTTCCACCTATTGCAGTTTTCATTTGAGAATCTAAAACCTGCTGTTACTAAAGTCCAGGGGAAAATGGTGTCTTATCCTTACATACAGGTTTTGAAAAATAGTAAACAAAGTCACTTCTTGCCTGTAGAGAAGGCTGTATAGCTTTCAGCTAAAACTATGGCACTTTAGCAAGATGCTGAACTGTACAATAAATTGTTTTTTCCTGTACTGTGCGCCAACGCACAATGTGTGTGTTGGAAGGGGGTTTAATAGAATATTTTGAATGATCATTGGTAAATGTTACATCGTACATGGCTTAAATCCAGAATGTGACAGATACTGCAGCTGGCTGTGATTCAGGTAAGGAACATGAATGATTCACGAGGTTGGTAGAAGTGGAGTAAGTAATTCTTTCATCTTGATCATTTTCTCCCTGAAGCCAAATATCTCGCATATGGTGACAGCTTTGTAAAATACTGTGATGGCCAGTAAGGATAAGGGGAGCTTAGAAAAGACCTGCTAAAACAGATTTGATTTGGATATAAGAGATGGAGCCTGCCTCTCTGTCTTTTTCTTTTTTTTCTTTTTTTTTTTTTTTTTTTTTTTTTT
>VZTL01036571.1:33471-43851 GCA_013400535.1 Scopus umbretta
TTTTCTTTTTCTTTCCCTTTCCCTGGCTTTCTCTCTGGGTATGCAGGGAATTGTTAGGAATGAAAGGTAGCTGGCCCAGAATGCTAATATCTCTGCTTTGATAAGTCTGAGAGATGTTTTAATTAGGAAGAGGATGCTAAGACTTAGAAGAATGTAGTTACTCATGTAATTTGAAAACCCTGGAAACAATCCTGAGGGGCAATAGCCCGAGGAACAAATGCAGTTTATTTCTCTGGGAAAATATAGCCAGATGTAGCTTATATGTGGGTTTCTGATGTGGCTTTATTGCAAAATACCTATGTGATTCAGTTTCAGTTGGCTGTTCTCCAGACAGAAGAGCCCTAAAATGCGCTTAGTGTGTTTTCAACTGCTGCTACCCTGGACCTTCCTACCTGCTTTCACAATGCAGATAAAGAGTATTTTTACCTGAGCCAAACCCATAATCTAGCAGACATAGGATATAACCCATGGAGGAATCCCTGCAGTTAGCTGGAGGAGAGGGGATCGCTTGTTATGCTGCTGAACATCAGTACGATTTGTTGCCAGAAGCTGAATCTTGCCAAAGAGGCTTTGCAGTGCCAAACCTGGTCATGTGCAAGCCCACCAGGGACTGGCCAGTCACATAAAAAAGGAAGGACAGTCTCTGTGCCAGCCCTAGCAAGAATGGTCAGAAGCTCTGTGTTCCCATGATCGTGATCACCTCAAAATTGCAGCCAGACTTAGTACTCTTGAAAAGATGATTTAACATGATTTAGAATTTACTTTAGCGTCTGTTTCTACCTTCTTTTTTTCTCTGCTTCTCTCTGTCATTTTCTTCTTAGGACACCCATCCTTCTTTTTCGTTTTTTTTTTTTTATGAACCCCCTCCTTTTTTTTTGTTTTTTTTTTTTTTTAATTTTTTTTTATTTTTTTTTTTTTTTTTGTCTCCTGTCCCCTACTTTCCTGAGGCCTAATTGCAGGTCATCAGCACAAGGTTTCTTCCAGCTCACCTTCTCTGCATCAGAAAGAGGAGGTTCATGAGTCAGTGCAAGGCATTGTTGCCTTTTCCCTTGCCTGCAGTGAACTCCTCAATACAATGATAAACTACTTGTATTAAACAACAGAAGAAGAATTTTGAGGCAATAAATAAATCATCTCCCTGCAGAGCAAGTTGGTAAACGTGAACAGGGTAAGCTTTAAGCACTTCCAGCCTCAGGAGCCACAGCATGCATAAGGATTTGGTCCAACCCTACTGAAGTCGCTAAAAAGAATCCTGCAGGCTTCCAGGAGCTTTGGATTGGGATTTGTGATTTCTGGGGAAATGTGAACTGTTGGTATTCTTATTCCCCCAGCTGCCTCCATCAAAAAAAAAAAAAAACCCCAAATCTCACGTTCTAGTTTTACTCAGTTTTACTCTGTCCCCAAATGGCACTCTGATCCAGCAGCGGCAGTAGGGCAAGCAGAAAGCTGGATGTTTGCAAACACCAGTAAAACCACTTCTCTCTCTTCCTAAATGTTCAGTGGTAGTATTTCTTTTTTTGTTGTTTAGAAAAGTAGATTTAAAATTAGTTATTCACAATAATTTGCTTTCTGTTGCTTGTTAGGTTTTAGGTTTTGGCAGTCTGCATTTTGACAATTACTTTCAGTGATAACACTTCAGTAAGTTTTCATGTTTACTGTAATTATGAGCTTTGTGAGCCTGTAATCCACAGTTTTGCATTTATTCCGCAAAATGTTGATTATGTGATTTATAAAGATGATGTGAAACTTGGGGTTTGTTTTGTACAGGGAAAGAAATAGTAAAGGCATTGGCCTTTAAGGTTACCTTATTCTCTCTCCCTTTTTGTCTCTGGTCACAGAACTTTGTATTGGGATGAAAGCCGGCCTTATGGGGGAGAAAGCAATGTTTCTCAGCAAATCCACTTGCAAGAAAGCTCAAAAGCAATTACACTAGGTAAACAAGAAAGGATGTTGTAGATCTTGTCCCTTTTTCTAGCTGGGTACTAAATGCAAAGCTGATGGGATTATTTGATTTCACCCTTCCAAATCCTACTGCGTGTTATCTCTGCCGAATGACTTTTATGTAATCTGTAGTGTGCATAAATACATGTTAATAAAAAATGATGCAATGAAAGCCAAATGGCAAGCATCAAAAGCAAAGCATTATGACACAAACATCATGGTACTAGGCTTGTGATTTGTTTAGGTTTTTGGGGTTTTTTTTGTAGTTGGTTTGGGTTTTGGTTCTTTTTTTTTATTTCCCCCTGTGAAAGGTAAGACCATTGTGCTTGGATACTGCAGGAATTCATTATGCTTTTTCTTCAGAGTGCAAATTTATAGAAAATCTAATGTGGTGTGGAAGCTAAACACGTATTATTAGTTTAAAGGAATGAAGAAAGCTTTGTGTGGTTGTGATCATGATTTTCACCTGATCTAGTTGCATTTGTTCCCCTGGTTTCTATCAGATACTAATCAAACTGGAGCGTACTGGAGGGATTCTTGCTTTTAGAGCTCCACCTCTGTTTTCTTGTATGTATTTGTCCCTGTGAGTCTTGTATTCAATGTATACTATAAAGATCCCCACCCCATAATGAAATGTGTGCCCCGTTTTGGAGTGCATGATGAAAACTTTCATCAGAGCTTCTCACCTTGTCTTCAAGGGGGGTTCTTAGCAATCAGCAGTAGAGAAGGAGCTGTGTAGCAACCATGATGGTTCTTTCTTTCACTGCAGCTGCCATCCAGAGGGGCTGCCACCCCTCATTTCATGTACCAGATGGTGCTGTGGCTTCTGTCCTGAAGTTTTGAGCCTCTTTAACACTCCTCATAGCCGTTTCAGAAGGAAATAAATTACATCCTTTGGAATCAAACGTACAAGAGGAAATCAGCTAGATCACTTCTTATTTCTGCATTTCAGGAAAAGCAAAGTACTCCAAGAATTTAAAAAATAGTTTAGAAGCACTGATTCTGTACTCGCTAAATCAGGTGTGTTAACCCTTGAAGCAGCATGTCACTTTCTGCTGTGTCCAGCTTTTGTCTGTGACCTGCTCTGTAATACAGTGGGTGTGCAACCACTTCTTCAGTACCTGTTGTTCAGATACCAGCCTGGCCTCAACTTCCTTACTGAGGCACCAAAGGTGTACCTAGGGAATGAGAGCATCCACTTTCATGTAAAAGTTGAGGGAACGGTGCCTTAGATTATGTCTCGCATTTCTGATTGTGAATTTGCTTCTATGTTTGTGGAATGTATTGAGGTTTTAAAGGCTTGCAAAACGCCCTCTCTTCCAGATTTGATTGCACATTCATTACTCATTACCTAGTGGTATGCAGTTTGCTGTACAGAGTAGCAATAGTGCTATCAGTAATATCTAGTGTAATTAGCATTTGAAGATGGGAACTCTGGAATCAGGCCAGCCAAGTCCAATTTTGCATCTTAGAAATGATAAACAGGAAAATTGTGCATGCATGAAATAATGTCACCTTAGGCTTTGGCAGTTTTCTAATTACAGCATGATGGACCTTTCACTGCAGGAATGGATGGGGGTGCAGGTCCATCTTCTACTTTCACAGACAGGGAAAAACGTCATGAGTATCTCACTACAGCAGTAGCATCTCCATGCTTGTGCAGCATTCATACCATTCATAACCGTGCTGTCCAATTGCATTCCAATTCAGCCCCATCTGATATTTAGACATCTTGCAATAGGAAATTCCATCAGGTGCCCACGTGCTGTGTAAAGTGGAATCTTTCATTTGTTTGACACTGGCATGCTGGTAATTTCATTGCTTGAACTCCTGTTCTCATATTATGAGTCAGTAGAAAAAGGAGAGATTGATCATTTTCATATTATGCCCTTCATGATCATAAATACTTTAATAAAATTGCTTCTAACTGTACTATAAAGTGAGAATGCAAATTTAATAGTGGTTTACAAAAGAATTGAACAAAAATGGCTGTGTCTCTCTTTTTTTAATTTCTTTATGATGGTTACAGAACAGGAGAAAGGATTGGAGATGTAATGTTTTTTAACTTAATTGTAGCTGGAATGGAGTTAGTGAGAACACTGTGGGTAAAATAACAATTCAGTCAAAATGTTATTTTATCAAAGCTGGAGGGGTTTGCAGAGGCATATTTATTTCTACGATCCTCTTGCAGGGGACTCTTGGGTCTGCGGCAGAAAACAAGGTTTTACGCACTGACCTCAGTTGCAAAGAACTCATGTTCAAATCCTGTTTGGTTTGGGCTTTTTTTTGTTTTGGATTTTTTGGTGGTTTTTTTTTTAGCGTAAAGGGAAAAAAGAGAAAAGTGCTTTATAATTTGCAGTCCTGGGATTTTGCATATGGGATATTTGCATTGCAGGTCTTCATACATGTTCTTTTAGAAAAATGTGCAAATGTATCTCTTCTTCATTTGGCAGGAAGGCCAGTTCTGGCATCTTAGCTTTTACCTTGAAATAACAATAGTTGTCTTCTGCGCCGAGTACTTCATCATCTCTGAATTTGCTGGGGAAGTCTGGGGGGTGGCTGCAGCACATTCCCGGTACCTGGGTGGGATCAGTCAATTGTTCATGAAAGATTTCTGTTGGTATTTGTTTTAAAGTATCACCTAGGGGACCAGTCGCCATTTGGATTCAGTGGTGCTACAAATGCTGCAGAAAGGGGTGCCCTTTTTCTGAGGAATGGGAGTCATAAAGTAGGTGAGGCAGAAAATGCATGGGAGGAGGGAAATGCTCTCATGATTTTATAGAGGGGAGACGGAGACACGGAGATATATAATGATCACCTCGAGCTTGATGGGAGCCTCTAGTAGAGTCCGAACTGCGGGTCTAAAATTGCACAAGGCTCAGAGGAGTCCTTCAGCCTCTCCTCGAGCCTGGGGAGCTCCTCTGCCTCCCCCTTTCCCAGAGACAGCCAGGAGGTGCCTTGCAGTGAGCCAAGGCAGGTACTGAGTGCAGCAGATGTTCCTTTTGTGTTTAGTGCTTTATTTCCTTATGCCAAGTGAGGTAAGTGATGTTGACTTTCATAAAGCTCCTGATGAGATACACCCACTAGATAGTAACTGTGGCACTTTGTGCTCCACAAACTCTCCCAAGCATCAGACCTTCATTTCTTTGAGCACTGTGCAAATGAAGAGCTGAGTCTCACTGCTGCCCCAGCTGAGGATGTGGTTTCAGAGCACAAGTGGGGGACAGTACAGAGTCTGTAGTGATCCAAAACTATGAAATGAAGAAGTCTTAGCTTACCGCTTCTCATGCCAATTCCTGGGAGTCCTTTGCAGGCAATTGCCGGACCATGGAGCTGAATGCAATAGGATATTATTAGCATGATTGTAAAATTTGAATATAATGCAAGTAATATTTCATATAATGAAATGACTGAGTAATGCAATAGAAGGTAAAGACTCAATCTTGAATCCCCAGCCTTTTTTCACCCCCAGGTAGTGGTATACTTAGTTTCTTCCACCAAGACGTATCTGGCTATTAGCCCCCTCTTTCTGTGGATTACCAATGGCTTGGCAGTCTGCACCAGAAAGACTTCTTATTTCCCCACTCAGGTCTGCAAGAGTTTGTCACTGACTGCACAAAGACCAAGACTGCAGACTTACGCATTGGCACTAGTGGTTGGTGTCACTTAGCAGATTTCAGAAATCCTTAAGCTGGGTCCAGAAGCACAATGTCAGTACAGCAGGGCTTCTAGACCAGGTACTAGTCTTTCTGTGACACAGGATTATGCCAAGTAAAGAGGCTCCTTTCTTCTTCCACAAGAGCTGGGAGAGCAGCAGCTGTTTGTTACTGATGCTTTATCCCAAGATCTGAGTGTTGATGGAGGGAGGAATTCACTGCCCCTTCATTAGATTTGTACTCTGCTCAGGTTGCTTGGTGCAAAATTCTGCTTCACTGCAGTTAGTGGAGCTGTTAGCACTGATACTGAGATTTTACCCCTGGTGCTTTCAGGGTGATGAAGATTTGCATTTGGTTTCCAAGCAGAGAGCTGAAGGAACTGAGAGCTGGAAGGAAGGCCTGCAACCTGCTTCTCTTGTGCCTTTCTGTGGGGCTTAAGAGAAACAGCTCCTTCTCAAAATACCAACTCTTCAGATTCATTGTCTCTTTGCTTAATGTGAAATAGTCTTGATTTAAGGGACATTGAAGCAGCTGGAGTCAGGCTGATTTTAGACCTTTCCGAATTGTTTCCTAAATGTAATGTAAGTTGCAGTGAGAAATTTACAGCAGTATGAGAACGGCGATTTCAAAATGTCAGATTGTGTCTGTAAATTGCCAGGTCTGGTAATAAACCCAACTGTCAAGTAATTGGCAATCGCAGCCTACCGGTGAATCTGATTTTGCTGTATGCCATTTGAGTGAATCGCAAACAGAGCAAAACTAGTGATTCTGTCTCATACTCTCAACAAATTTTTGGAAATTCATGTGAAAGCAAACCTGGAGCTGTTAAGTCAAATGCCCCAGCTAGTTAAAATCAACTCTAGGAAGATAAAATGTTAAAGCTATACAGTTAAGCACTTAAATCAGGAATTCTCTAAACAAAGATTTGTTCTTCTCCTTAGTGTGGTTATATGCATAAGAAACAGTAGCCCACAAAAATCTTCCTTTAAATATTTAGTTCTCCATATATTGTGTATTATCCTTGCTGAGCATTTTGAGCACACACATGTGGTGCGATGTCTGATGGGCTTTAATTCTTTAAGCTCAGCCATCTGATTTGAAGAGGGAAGCCAAATTATAGCCGTAAAACTGTACCCTCTGATTCACCTTCCTGTTCTATTTACGATTTTTGCAACCAGGATGAATAAACTCCATAGTCAGCATTCAGATGGGCGGGTGTATAGTTAGCTCATTTCTCTGCACGTGTCCTCAGAACAGAATAGTAAATCTGGCTATTTTTGAAAACACTTTACTGCAATATTGTAATTATAATTCTTTCGGCGTGTTTGTGTTTCAGTGTGGTATATGAGGTGAAAGAGACCGAAAGGCGTTTTTGGAGTGGTACCCATGAAGGTCATGCGTAAGTTCATTATACGTCCATTGCATTAAAACACTGAAAAGATACCAGGGGGAAGTCCTCTGCATTGATAATCAACCAAGATACCTTGCCTGTTGTCTGTTACTGTCTTGTATTCCTCTCACCAGTAAACCCAAAAATTGGTAACAAGTAGAATTTACAATGGGGTGTGTTTTTAAATAAACAATGGTATCCGCCAAAATGGTTGACTTTCAGAAAGTGCATGCCCATCTCTCTGCTTTAACAGTTGCTGAAGCACATGCCCCCTAAATTGCAAAAAGTTATACCTTGGCCCTGAAATTCTGCCAGCGTCCTAAAGCTGCATTTGATCTACAACTTGCCCAGTTAGGTGGGCATTAGTTTGGTAGTTCTATTCTGATTTTCTACCTCCCCCCCACCCCATAATTTATTTTTGCAAGCATTCAAGTTCAGGCATTGGCATCTCTTCCTTGCAAGGAAAACCACAGCAAAACCCCTGTTCCAAGCTGTGAGTGCGAATAGCTGTACTTTAGACACCAGCTAGAGGGGGTCAGCAATGTGGTTTCAAGCTTTGTCCTCTCAGACTTTAACTGACTGGTGAATCTTACAGCGTATACTACCTGGTGGGGAATGTTTTGGTGTATGTCAGTAAATGGCAGAGTAGCTGATATGCAAGGCTCTATATTCTTCCAAATAATTTGTTTTAGCACATCTCGATTCTGGAGATTTTTTGAAAAATATCTTGACTTTTAGAGCAGAATTTATTTTGGCCCCCTTTATTTTGAGCAGAATTTATTTTGGCCTGTCCCTTGCTATGGACGGTGATGACTTTCTAGAGCTCTTCAAATTTGTTAGTATTTCTATGGTAAAATCTTTCTCCATGGTAAAATCTTTGTAGGAGCAGGGAGAACAGCTTTGTTTTCTCTTTCACTTTGCATCAAATTTGGCAATGAAACTTGATGTTTAACTGTATTTCCACTGGTCTTCCCCACCAAATTTGAGGCTGGTGCCGCAGTGCTGTTAACAACTCCTGCGCAGAGGAGGCAACTGAGGGAGGGGAGTCTGAGCTCATGCAGGAGACCAGGGATGGTGCGGAGACTTGATCCCAGGTCTCTGAGCCGTCAGTTGGTTGTCAGCGCTATTCAGGTGCCGCCCCCAAAAGGTTGTTCATTTGGGCAGAAGAAACATCAAGATGTAGCAAATACACAAAACAGGGACTGAGGGATTTAACCAGATAGTATCTTGTATAATCACTAATTACAATATATCCACAGCCTAATAAAGAACCAGACTGAACAGCATTGGGAGATGTGCCAGCTCAGTGCTGTGCCAGAAATCAGCCTGGCATTTTCAACCCCGTTTCGGTCATTCTTTTCCACTCGACAAAGCACTTCTACACGTGTTTACGAAATGCTTTCTTGTTGTGGGATGTCACGTGTCCTTGCCGTTGATACATTCCTGTCTGCTCTCCTGTAGGCAGTGCTTCACCTGGTATGGTGTAAAGCAGGACAGTTTTAGTGCACGTGTATTGCTGCAGAAAATGATAAATCAGGTTTCTTTAGGAGTGTTATAAAAGCATTTACACAGATGACATTCCTGAAGCTCAGTAATAGCACAAATGTATTGGGGATGTTTCTCAAGTGTTTTAATATTCTCATATATCCCCCTCCCCCATCTCCTCTCACCCCCTACTTGTAAATTCTAACAACAGGGATGGCTTTGACAAAAGAAAATAGATTTTTCCCTATTCATGATAAAGCATGAAAATCCAAGTCACCTGAGGGAAGACTGTAAAATCACATAAGCTCTAGACATCTGAAGATGCTGCAGATTTTACTGAGAATACAAATGCTCTGGTGAAGCTGTTTTAGATGTTTGTAACAGGAGATTAATTCAATTAGCAGAGCTGGGAAATGCTGCCACAGCTGAAGTATGCTTGTAACAGGCCATACTGCCGTTTCTTATGAGAAACCTCATGGGCCAGGGATAAAGAAGAGTGATTCTTCTAGGAAATTCCTCTAGTAAAGCTGCTAGCCTGTCAACTAATTATGTCCCTTGTTTTCTAGCCCAACCTGATAGAAAATAGTAAGTGTCCATGGAAGACTGTTACTTAGGAAGTCATTGGGCTAGTGGGAAAATAAAGCTTGGGAAATGATTGTTGTACCAGAAATGAGCATGGAGAATCTCCTAACTCTAGCAGGGTGCATTAGCCAGTGCCATTCTTCAGAGCCATGAAGATGTGCCTGGCAGACACACTGCTAACTGGGGTGTACAGAGTAATACTGAGTGCGTATTGACAGGTATATTTGCTAGAGGTTCAAGCTAGTGTGGATGCACAGCAAAATAGATAATTTCCTTAAGCTGTTTTTAGCAGTAAGGTCATAAAGAATGAAATCGCTTCTCCTCTTTTAAGTGACTCCACTTTAATCCAGCTGAGAAACAATACCAGCCTGTATTGGTGTAAAGGGACTTTCCTTGCTCTTTGCCTGTATAGTTCCTATTCTACAAATCAATAAAAGCCTGCAATATTTATGTGACATCTTGAAGTCCTCTATACAAAAGCTCACTCCAACAACAAATATATGAAAATTCCCTCCATTTTCTGTCCATTAAAGCCTTCAGCTGGGAAATGTCAGCAAAGGACGGCTCAGCTGAAACATGACCTGCAGTTTTTCTAGAATGAGACACATATTGATGTTGCAAAGTATTGATGCCTTCAGAAGGATGCAGTTAAAGAGCATTTTTATTTACTTTACAACAACAACCTCTGTGCTAACTCAGTGCCCACAAATGAAGTCATCATTTACAAATAACTCTAACACAGAAATAACCAGCTCCTGCAACAATTTTCACCTCTAAGAGTTGGGATGGATCTGTTATCTCAACTGGAGTCGCACTGGGAAGGAAAATGGGAGGTTGGTCTGCTTGGGTTTTGTTGGTAAAGACCTGGATTTAGTAAAGCTTTGGCATACACTCTTGTTAAGGTTCTTGTTTTGGTCATCTTCTGTGCCTGTTACCTGATTCCCTCTTTAATTGTGGGAATTAATATTAACTGATGTTGATTCCGTTTTTTACTGAGATGTTCCCAGAAAAGAGGGGGAGAGCAGAAACCGCTTCATTCTCCTCACATTCTGTGCTTAACTTAGCCCGTTAGTTCTAACATTGCAAGTGGTTTTAGACCTAGATCAGATTCAGCAATTAGCAAGTGAAATATAGCTATTGCAGAAGAGAGATGTAATATTCCTGTTTGTTCTTTTGCATATACTGTGGCATCTCAATTAAACATGATGGTGTTTTTTCAAAAGCTGCTGAAGAGACTATTTTTAGATAAAAAATCTGGCACAGCCCACTAATGAGAAGTTTGTTCCTTGCTTCTGCTAGCCACGGACCCTTTTTTTTTTTTTTTTT